>JBBYHL010472606.1:0-13469 GCA_038381835.1 Adansonia madagascariensis | reverse complement strand
CTTTGTTTTATCGGATCAAATTGGTCATATCAGATGAATATTTTGAGTCAACTTTTGATACCTTTTATTATAATGATGTAAAATTTATTTTGCGTATCAAAACGATGATTGTTTAGACTTCAGTTCTTAAAGATAGGGATGGAGAGAAAATAGTCAAACCCAATTGTCTAGAATTACTTTCCTTCGTGGTACTGAGATGGAGATAAGCTACAAATACACGTTATTATGCCATTTATGCACTACCACTTTTAAAACAAACTAGCGAAAAGCCCCCGCTTTGCTGTGAGTGTATAAATGCTTGGTATAAGCAAGCTGGGGTGAATAATATTTAATTTTCAATTGGAAATATTTTTCTGATAAGGATGTAGTTGCCCTTTTCTTACATTGTTTTTGGAGCTTATCATCAAACCATATACTTTCTTCTTTCTCGTAGATTAACTAATGCTTTAAGTTAGGCTTCTTCTTAATTATTTGGTGCGCTCATCCAAAAACATTTAGATGGCGTATGTTGAATAAAAACCAGAAAACAGATTTACTCTTGTAGGAGATTCATTATAACACAGGTAAAAGCTAAGCAAGTTAGAAATTACTTTTCTTCATTGAACTTTCTTTTCAAAATGGATATATATTAGTGAAAAGAAGTTATACAATCTATCGTAGTTTTGCCTTGGTTGCTAGTATGACTTTTACACAAATGGTGTTGTTTTAGCAAAAGAATAAATTATCCCTTCCCCTTTTTATATAATGTTAAGTTAGAAAAAGATGTATAGTTAATGTTCGGGCAAAGTATAAAAAATCTTATAGTTTAAGGTTAGTAACACTTAGCTTGTGCACTTTAAAAACTGATAATTATCTTTTTCGTGTTTTTATTCTATCTATAATTGTTATAATTACGCCGCTAAAAAATCAGGTTAAATATCCATTTGCTCTTGTAGAAGGAAGTGATGGTAATCATGATTAGGATTTGCAAATCTTTAAACATTTTGCCCCCCGTAATTGCACCAGCTGCAGCTAATTATTTTTTTTATTTCTAATTTCTTTCGAGTTAGTCACTATATTTTCTTTCTTTCGGAGATTGCTTAGTTTTCTTCGAGATGTGTTTATTCAACGAAGCTCCTTCAAGGAATGAGATCTCCGCCCTTTGAACTACTCTTTTCAATTTCCAGACCTTAATCTTCGAAAAAGAAAAAATTATATATATCATCAACATAAAAAGGATTGGACCATTGTTTTTAATCAAATAAAGAACCAGAAATTAAAGATTGAACCAAAATTAAAAAAGAAAATAAATAAAGGACAAATCTTGGTTGATAGAAGTTGAGTGAAATCTTGATTGAACCAAAGAACCGATCAGAATTCGTCGAATTATCCGTCATTTCTTTTCTTATCCTTATTTTGTTATTACTATTATTCACCAACGATGAAGATGCCGATGGCATAGTTCATTCCTCGTGATCAGTTCTTCTCTCCATCAAACTCTTGGAAATCAACAACCTTTCTTCCCTTCGCCGCATCATCATCATGTATGCCTGCCAATTTTTACCAAAACCTAAAAAACTTGATCAGTTAATTTGAACCCAACTCGATTCCATTCGATTTGATAAAAAAAGTAAGCAATCCAAAACCGATCAATCTGAATTCAAAAATGACTCAAACCCGAAATGATTGAATCCAGAATGATCTGAATTCGAAATAACCTAAACCCAAAATGATCATAACCTGAAATGACTTAAACAATTAAGCCGAAATAATCAAAACTTAAATTAAGTATAATTTTATTTCAAAAACATTAAGTTTATAAAAAATAATACTTATAACATAAATTATTAATTTATTTTATTTTATAACTTATAATTATATTGGATTGTGATAAATTATGTAAATACCATTTGGTATATATAAATTAATTATGTTCTTATTTTTATTCTCTTATCTTTATGTAAAATAATGCAATAATTATACATGTGCCTATTATAATAATTTTTAATATTTGGTTGATTTAAATATTTTAAATTGTTATTGTAAAAGAAGTTGAAATCATTTCCGTTGCCCTATTTATAACTTGCAAAAATATTACTTGGTAAAACTTCATGTAACCATAATTGTTCTATTTATAATTTTTTACTTCTTAATTGGGTACGATAAAAAAAAATACATTCGTAATTATCATTGTCAAAGATCGAAGATGTTTTAGTTTTTTCGGTTGGACCTGAATAAGGGAATTGAAAAAATTGAAATCGTAATCAATCGAAAATTCAATAATAAACCAAGTGAATACTTAGAAAAAAAAACTCTTGTATGGTTTTGCAAGATGTTTGGAATTAACAGTTCGATTTGATAATACTTGAAAATTCAATACTCAAACACATTGATATACTTTGTCATCTTTCTATTTATAAATATAAAAAATCTAAAATAAAAGAAATAAGTCATAATCTTGTTGGTCGAATCAAAACATAAGACAATAATTTCATATAAAATTTTTAAATATGCTTTGTAAAAAGATCTTTTTAGCAAGCAAATATTTCAGAGGGTCATTTTAAGAACATTTCTGCAACTTAAAATACCATATGATCTTAATAGCAGATAAAACTATATTTAGTGGAAAGAAATAAAAAATTCCCTTTGTTGGCAAAAGAGAGCTGCAAATGAAGAGGCATGACCAAAATACATTGCAAAAGATAAGATGAATAGAATAGCTCAATAGTTAGTAGTAATCACATCACATATGTAAAACGCCTTTTTTAAAATACGGTATAACGGTAAAATGATATGCCACTTAATTCCTAATGTTGAAGTAAAGAAGCATATTCATAATTGATCTACAGAATGACAACTTCAATAGATGAAAAATAAAGCAAATTAAAAATATATTTAATAAAAATTAAACTCCATAAAACCTTTTAATAGGTACATTACAAAGCCCAAATTCCAAATCAAAAGCCTACAAGTACAAAAAATAAAACAAAAATCTAATCAAAAGCCCAATTATGACTTACTTGAGCTTAAAGTAGATTCATCAGAATCATGACTTTGAAATTCCTATAAAAATAAGGGAAAGCTTAACATACAATTTAATTTAAATCCAATTAAATATTTAATAAACTATTTAATTAAGAAAATATAAAATTCATAAAATAAAAATAGCACTCACTTTGAGGTTTTCAGGTAGTTCTCTTGCATCAGATTGCTTAGAGCCTAGAACCTCACTTGAATTTAAAGTTTTTACTTTCTTATATTCCTTAAATAGTTTTTTGAGTTGGTCAAGAGTACTTCTTGTCTTTGCCTTAAAATTAGGATCAAACTTCTTCAAAGAAAATCTTATGAATTTCAACTTGAAGTGTGGACCAAGTATGATTGCAAAAGCCAACACTGGACAATATTAATCCAAATACTTGTCAAACTTCTATTTCATTGCTTGCGCTATATTTTGCAAAAAGCTATTTAGACTTTCAATTTCTTTCATAAGATTAGATTCAATATTACACTCATTGTCGAAAGACAAGTTGGTAGTAGGATAACTTGCTCCAAAAAACAAAGTACTAATCTCATAAAAATGTTTCAAAAACCCAAAAAGGTGTTTAACCCTATCCAACTCTTTTCTTGTTGGGAGATACTTAAGCCATATTCTACATCATCCATTGCCAAATATGCAAAAGCATTATAATAATAAAGAAACCTATCAAGCATCAAATATGTTCAATTCTATCTAGGAGGCACATCATCCCATAATCCTTTTGAATCATCCAAATTAACTCTATTTACACATTATTTAAACTTCATCATTCTTGACTCTGAACCCTCAATATATCTAACACTGTTCCTCACCTTTTCCAAAGTTTTACCAAGCACTTTCAAACCCTTTTGAACAACAAGATTTAAAATATGAGCACAACTTCAAATATGAAAAAATGCAACATCAGACAATAAAGCATCTTGTTGAACAAGTTTGTTTTGCAACACAGCTTGTATATTATCCATATTTCATGCATTATCCAAAGCAATGCTAGAAATTTTCTTCTCAATGCCCCAATCTCTCAAGAAAGAGCGAACAATATTACATAAAAGATTTGTATTGTATGGAGCTAGAACATGACAAAAATTTTAAATCATACTTTGCCACTTCCAATTTTCATCCACATAGTGAGTAGTAAGACAAATAAAGCCTTTATCCAAGCATGATGTCTATAAGTCACTTGTCAAACAAATTCTACTAGAAATCTTCTCCAAATTAGACTTAAGCTTTTGTTTCATTTTGCTAAGCAATTTCAAGCAATAAGCTCTAATAGTATTCCTAATAACATTCTTGACATTATCATTTAGTAAAGCATGGACCTCTCTAGTTCCTTTATGTTCAACCCATTTAAATGGATAGCCATGTTTGATGATAGCTTTAGCAAGTGTTCCATGATAAGCTTGTTTATCTACATTTTTATTATCAGGTTTTTTATTATTACTAAGATATGCAAAACATTTTAGCAGATGACGCTTAAGATTAAAAGTACCCAACGCAGATTTTCCATCATATGATTTCCCACAATGCTTGCACATGTCCCTTAGTCTTTTCCTTGGAGATTAAGACTTAACAAGATTGAGCTGAACCCAAACCTCATTGTGCCTTTGTGATGTTTCAACCTTAGAAATTTGACTTTGGATTTCTGGGCTATAGTTACTAAAATCCATTCATCGAGTCCATTTCCATATGATAATCTACAAAAAATTAAAATTAAACTAACATAAATAATATTAAAAGTCAAAGTTGAAAGAAAGGCATAAATGCTTAGTATTTAAAACTAATTGAATGTTGCAAGAAGTGCATAACCTATTTATAATTAGTGTGAATCTATGCTTTACTATTTAGTCAGCGCAATGTTAAGAATGAAACCCAAATCATTGACCAGTCAACAAGAAGTCACGACATAGCATAACTTTCATAGAATTTCTTGATTTAAAAGACGCAATAGAAAATTACTACAATTTACAAAATAGAGCTAGAAATTCTACAAATTATCATCACGCATACACTTCCTCCAATGTTGCAAATTTATGCATCTATGCTAAAACGTATCCACAGTATTATAACAACAGTCACTAACTTGGAGCTTGCACATGTATATTGTCTTAATATGACTCAAAAGTATTTTGACACCCTCCTCAAATAAGTGCTTCCTACTTCTCAACTAAGCTACTTTCTAAATATAAATAACTAGAAACTGCATGTAACTGTTAGTTCTCATATAAGGATATACTTGACTCTAATTGTAATTTCAAAAAAGTATATATAAATCAATAAATGATAATAATAAATATATTAAATAATAAATTGATTCTAATCAAGCCCACTTGTTATCCTGCACTGAAAACAAAAATCTTTAATTGCTAATTGAATTTTCAAAATTTTGAGCAATTTATTTATCCTAAATATTCTTAATATTGTTTTTTTTAATTAACTTTGTTTTATTTTTCTTATAAAGCCTTTCTTTATAGCAAAAATAATGAGATAACTTTAAAATGATCATAGTCATATCCATCTAAATTTTGATTAGATTCTTGGAATAAAAATTTGAAATTTAGTGACTTGAAAAAAAAAAATAAAAAAGTCTTCAAGACACTATCAAACTTCAATTTGAACCATGAAGAAAACAATGGCAAACTCATCTAAGTTTCATTAGTTTGATTAGAAATTTAATTAGTGTCATACTTAGAAACAATTGGGATTAATTTACACTAAACAGCAACTATAAGATTAAGCCAGCCGTTTGGAAATACTTCGAACATAATTAATTGTTAGATAAATAGAATGAAAAAAAAAAAAGATTAATCAAGAAAAGAGATTAACTCACATAGAATGCAACCGTAACTCCAGCAGTATAATCAGCAGGTAATTTTATTAAAGTATTGAAGTAACCATGCAAGTAAAGGTCTACCTTTTTGCTTTCAGTGGCTTTACCTTTTTGCTTTTGATTTATTTACAATTTTGAGTATAAATACTTTAGAATTTATATAAAATAGACAAAATTGTTAGAGTTGCTTGTACCTATTTATACTTTTATTAATATATCTTTATTAAAATAATTTTTTAATTAAAAATTTCATACACTGCCTGAGAAACAAAAACATTGATTTTTTAGGATAATGTGGAACCTTGATCAGAAAGAAGAAAAATTCAAGTTTTCTTTTCTTTTTCTTTTTTTTTTTTTTTTGTAATAATGTAACATTTTATTAATTGCGAAAAGTGAATAATCTGACATGCATGTAGATATTACAATAATCCTTCAATTTTACAAGATCCTAGCATTATGTTCTGTTTCATGACTTAGAAACAAGCTTGAACCAAAGCAGTAGATGATGAATAGTAAAAGTTTGACCATTTTTATGGATAACATGTGTGAATAAAAGATAAATGATCTATTTAAGTTTTGTTAGAAATATTTTCTAAACAGCCAATTTGGTGTGAATATGAAAGAGAGAGGGAAGTTCTGTTGTTGGTCAAATTGCCCGAAAGTGAAAACAAGTAAAAGAACATTAAAAAAATGATTATGGAAAGAACCTGGGATGATGTCTTGTTGGGAAGCTGAAGTTAGACCAAAAACTGATCTCAACCTTAGGTAGTCTTTTCACTATCTTGAGAGGTGAGTAGCTTATGATTTGGATAGAGGTGAGAGGCGATAACAGCTTGGGGTTTGACGATTAGAGGTAGAGATGGGCATGTGGCAATTTGGCTTGAGCATTGAGCAATTTGCCAAATTATGAGGGTTTTTAATTTTTAATTTTTTAATTGATTTTTTAAGTTTAATTGGGTTGAAAATTGAGTATAGATAATGGATTAATGGGTTAATTGTTATTGGCTTAGTGGATCTTGGGTTAGTTTAGTTAAAATCCTATTAGGCAGCCATAATAAGTTTTTTTTTTTATTTTATCACCTTTTAAATGATAATACTTACATGTTAAAAAAATTGTTAGTGATATTTACTAAATGAATAGATAACATAAATTTTGATAATGATATTTAGTAAAGAATTGTTGAATGATAATATTTATTTAAATAAAATTGATACTTGAATTTAAAAAATAATCTGATTATGCAAAAATTAAAAATTGAGTTAGAGTTAGAAATATATTTATTTTATAAAAAATTAAAATTTATACATAATATTTTTATTTTTATATTTAAATAAAACTTTAATTTCATATGACTCGAACAGATAACTTGAATAAATGTAGTATCAAACTTGATTGACCTGAACTTAATATGACCAAGTTTAATGAATCCACCTATTAAACTTGATTAAGTCAAATCAAAACCTAAAATTAATTGAACATAATTTAACCCGAATATTAGACTCGATTGACCAAATTCATAATGATCCAAACCCGATTAACCTGAGCATTAAACCTAATTGACCCAAACCCAAAAAGACCCGAAACCAAAATGACCCAAACCCGAAATGACCTAGACCCGAAATGACCCAAACTTGGATGACCCGAAACCGAAATAACCTAAACCCGAAATATCCTCAACTTGAAAATGACTTGAAAATTTTAAAACCCAAAATGGCCCGAGTTGAAGTCAGCTCGACCTGCCATATTGACAAGTCTATCATCATCATCATCATCATCTACTATTGTTGCTGTTGTTTCCTCATCGATATCAAATTATAAAACTAATTCTCACCACCTCTGCTTTTTGCTATTGAAACACCATCGAAACCGACAATTTTGGAACATAAAAAAACCTTTGAAAAAGACAACACCACTGAAGAAAAAAATGATGCTTCATTTTTTCTCTTTTAGGGTTGGATCAATGAGTGTTGTTGAGTATATTTAGGGTTTTAGACCTTTTTAGTAAATTAAATGGGTATGGAAGAGTTTAAAATCTAAGCATGGCTAATTTTCTATACGAAATTAAAGGTATTTTTGGTAGATAATCAAAAAATTTAATGACTGTAGATGGATTGGCATAAAGGAGATAAGTGTCAATTTTTAAAGCACAAGTGAGATAAGTATTAGTTTTTTAAAGCACATGGGGCTAAGTGTTATTATCCCTTAATTATAAGGGGCTTTTTTGTACCTTACCTTAATGTTTTTGTGCATGCTAGCTCTGCTGCATTGCAAACTTATCCTGTCATATAAAAAGTTTAGCTCCATTTCAACCTATCATAGCTACTGACTAGGGTAATTCAAGGTTATATTTCCACTATTGATAGTTTTAAATGTCAACTACAACTTAGTTTTTTTTGGAAATCGTGTTTTGTTATCTAAAGAAGTAGAATTTTTGCTATAAGAATAGATGAATTGTGTTCAGGAATAAAGTTAGCAATAGTCACAAATAATAATCATCAATCAATACAATCACATTTCCAAGAAAATGGATAAGTGACGGCCCATAGCACTGAAATTCTTCTGTTCACAGGGTCAGAAGTAATGCCCTTCAGTCTAGCAAGTTTTATCCTAACATCCTCTTTAATCACCTTACAAGACTTGCTCTCCCATAATTGCTGTAGTTGAGAAGATTCTCCTATTTCTATCTTGCCAAAGATGGTAAATGCAGGCTACCTAAGCAATTGTCAAAGTGATAAAGATCAAGTCTTTACCTTTAAGCTTATGAATTACCCATTGAAACTCCCTTTCCTAATCACTAGCCTTTCTTTACAAGCCACAAAACTGAAGAATAGACTGCCATATTTCTTTGAAAATCTGCAACCAAAGAACAAATAATTTTAAGTCTTTTCTTCCTACCTGCATAAACGGCAATCACCCTTCACAGTAACCCCTAGTGAGCTAATCTGTCCTTAGTATGCAACCTATTAATTACCATCTATGCAATGATAGCATGCTTAGGAATATGAAACTGGCACCAAACAAGGCGATGCTAATCAACTTTCTCATGTTTTGGCATTAACTCCTTCCAAACTAGAGTTATCGAGTAGGTATCTTGTCCTCTTCTCCAAATAATGCCATGCTCAGTTCTTTGTCAAAATCTAGAGGCAATGATTTTTATCTTAAGCAGCTTTCTCATGCACAAGTTGCTATTTAAAGAGATTGGGACTTCCCATAGGTTACTCCCTTGAAAATGTATGAGTGAGTCAATGCAATCCATAAAGAGCCAACTTGGATGAACAAAAACCACAAGTAACGCAAAATACAGGCTTGATTCCAAAAATAAATTTATTTCAAATCAAGGTCACCTTCAGACTTGGGAGTGCAGATAACTTTTCAACTTACTCTAGGTTATTGAGCTGAGCTAGTGTGTCCCTTCCAAAAAAAGTTGGAACAAAGCTGAGTAAACTTCTTGATAACCATGTAAGCGAGAATAAAATGTCGATACCAACAATTGTAGAGGTTGAACAAGATAGATTGAATGAACTGTAATCTATTAGTGTAAGACAAATGCCTTTTTCGGTGAGCTTTCTTGTAACAAAAGAAGCCCTAAGGTATTCTGTCAGCATGGACTCCACCTAAAACTTTATAGCATAACAGATTTTTGGGAGGATAAGTCAAACATTGTTAGATATGGTTCATTCCATGATGTTTAAGGTGAGCTTTTTGACATCTTTTTGGGGTAAATGCTTTAAAAACTACTGTCTATCTTTTAAATAGGGTTCAATCCAAGTCTGTAAATAAGATGCCATATGACTGTGGCATGACAGCATACCATTGTTGTCTCATCTTAGGAATTAGGTTGCTTTACTTGTATGAAAGGAAAAACATCTGACCAGCTTAGAGCTAGAATAAACAAATGTAAGTTTATGGAATATCCTATAGAATCTTATAGATATTATAGTTATAACCCAAATGAACTAAACTTACTTGTTTCGAAACACATTATCTATTTAGAAAAAAAAGATTTTACTATAAGAGTCTCATTGAAGTAAAATTGATCTTGAAGAAGTTTAAGAACCATAAACTGATACAGTTATGAAACTTGAGTTTAAAGATGAAGAATTAGATGTTCAACCTAAAACTCAACAAGCACAAGTACTTCATTAATCTAATAGTATTAGGCAAGTTCGAGAAAGACAAAGGATTTCTCATGGAAAAAACGAGTTGCCTTTTGATAATGAATCTATCATGTATGAAGAAGCAATGTCTAATACTAATTATAAGAAATAGCTTCAGGCCATTAAATTTGAGATGGCTACCATGGAGGTTAACTAAGTTTGGACTTTGGTTGACCCACCTAAAGGGATTAGGTTCGTAAGGTGTAAATAGGTCTTTAAGAGAAAGATTGATGTGGATGGTAATGCAGAAACATATAACGCCAAAATAGTAGTAAAAGACTACAATTAAGTTGAAGGCATTGATTATGAGGAAACCTTTTCTCTAGTTGCCACGGTTAAATCCAATTGGATATTGCTTGATAACTACATATTATGATTTTAAGATATGGCAAATGGATGTAAAAATAGGTACTAATAGAAAGGGACACAACCTAATAGATTTACATCAAAGTTGTATCTAAATCAAGTATGAAAACTTCAAAAGCTTATCTATGGAATGAAACAAGCACCACAAAGTTGGAACATCATATTTGAGGAAGCAAATAAAGAATTTGTTTTTTAAGAAGAATCTTGATGATCCTTGTCTTTATAGGAAGGTAAATAGGCAAGCTATCATTTTCTTGTGCTATATGTTAATGATATATTACTTATGGGAAAGAAAAACCATGATGTAGGCCACTGAGATCTATCTATCAAGATAGTTCTCTATGAAGGATTCAGGAGTAGTAATATATATTCTGGGAATAAAGATTATAAAGATAGATTGAAATGATTATTGGTCTTATCGTAATTTACCTATATAGGCAAGGTGTTAAAGATGTTTAGCAAGAAAAACTCGAAGATATAGGAAACCTTTCTATGGTACACGGTGTACATTTAATCAAAAGCTATGTTTCCTAAGGCATTAAGTGATAGGATAAAGATGGATAAGATTTCACATGCTTTGGTTGTTGGATCTATCATTTATGCCATATTGTGTATGAAACTAGGTGGAACTTTGCTTATTTCTTTTTTTTAAGGAACGACAAATCAATTGATATTTTTTTTCCAAAATTTGCCTCTTTTTCTTCTTCCTATGAATCTAACTTTTCTTTGCCATAATGGTTCATTCCCTATTATCATCATCATCATCATCATCATCAATGATACAAGTCAGATCCTAGATGTAGAAATAGGAGGGCGCATACCTTCTTCTCCATTGAAAGAGATGATATTATCTTAGATACAAGGCATAACATAAGGAATTAACCAAATTTGCCTAATGTAAAGGCAATCAAGAAAGCTTTATAAGTATATATATATAACCTCTGAAAAAATAGGCTAATCCAATCAATTTTCTTGCATAATGGAAAGAGCCACTAGTTTATCTCCGTCGAATCAAATTATCTAAAGGTCTATGTTCATAAGCTCATGCTAAAGTTTCAATCAATTATTGTTAATATCTGCACCAAGAAATTAAGAACATAAATCTGGTAACCTAAACTAGATGCCCAAATAAGAACATCCAAGCCCAAACTAATAAGTTATTCACACCAAATATGTCAGAAAAAAGACAACTAGGCAAATTAGTCAAAAGTGGAACCACAAGAAAACTCTATGACAATGGATGGTTAGAACCCAAAAAATGAAATAGTGGTTTTTAATATTACATAACAAAAAATAAAGAATGATTGCAAGGCTTTTAGCTCCTTAAAACATTACTTAAACTTAAAGCTCAAACATGCAAGATAGTCTTGGATAGACTTTGGACAAAAAAAGAGAAAAAATTATGCTTTGAGTGGAATGAGTATATACCAAAGCAATCTTGGTGAAATTAACTAAACTATTGTGAAGAATATCCTCCAATACTTGCGAAGAACTAAGGATATCTTTCTAGTCTATAAACGGTTTAAACTTTTTGTATGAGGTTACATTAATCTTAGCTTCTAATCAAATTAGGATATCAACAAAGCACAAGGTGGTTATATATTTACCTTGATTAATGTTACAGTTAATTGGAAAATTTCTAAATAGGAAATGAATATTGTCTTAATAACTTAAGCCAAGTACATCTCTACATGTGAGGTTGCAAATGAAGCCATTTAGATGAAGAAGTTCATCACTGAATTTGGTGCGGTTCTTAGCATTACTTTGACTTTGATAACAATAGAGCCATTGCATAAGCTAAGAAACCTAAGTCTCATCATAAATCCAAACCTGTATAGTATCAATATCATTTAGTTAAAGACTTTGTCAATAGACATGATGTTTTTAAATAAAAGTTACCCATTGAGGATAACTTTGTTTATTCTTTCATTATAGTTCTAGCGCAACAGAAGCATAATTAGTATATCGAAAGTATAAGGCTAAGACATATAGGTGACTAGATTAGTGTTAATGGAAGATTGTTAGTGTAAGCCTACAAGCCAATTATATTTGCTTTGTAACACACTAACTTTTAGTTATTTCATATAACATACATTATATTTCAATTAATGTAAATGAGGTACTTCTTTATCCATAATTTTCATTATAATTGTTACTAATAGCTTATGAAGATAAAGCCCATGAAATACATTATTCTTGTAAAGAAATGTAAAGAGCTACAATTGTGGGATCCTTATGCGTAAAGTTGTGTGTCCAAAAATGCTTCTAGTCATCATATTGTGAAGATAGGGCATTGAAAATACACAAAGATTGACATGTGTTAAACCATCATGACTTGTGGGTGGTTGTTATGAGAACAAGTTAATTGAACATGACCTGCTATGAGAGTTTCATTTGGTAGTTGACTTAAGTGTCTGTGAAAATACTCTCATGTATCAATAGTATATTTAATCCTTAGGCTTATGACACTAAATCATCTTGTATGTGGATTCTCATGGTTTGATTTCATCATAAACGGGTGCAATAAGGGATGCATATGATTAGGTGATTTTAAGTATGACATAAAACATATTGAAGTTGGATGATTGGTCTAAAGAAGATTCATCAAAGTGATATAAAGGACATATTTCATTTGTTCTTGACCTATGTTAACTCAAAAGTCTTTGGCCAAGGCAATATTGATTATGGCGTTAACATATAGGGGCTGCAGGACTAGCATTTAATGGGCTAAGAATAGACACTAAACCATGCTCTTACCTTTTCTGGGATATATGATGAAAGGATCAGATTACATTACACTCAAAAGCTTGTCAAACCATTTTGGCTCTTCTGGTATTTTGGTGGTCATGATGCATTTTTTAATGTCGATTTTAGTTTATAAACATAAATATTCTTAACCAAATAATTTATATTAGGGTCAACATATTAGGGGCCTAATGGGTCATACATATAAAGGTGATTTTATAAAAGTTAAATGAGATTAGGTTAAATTGCGTAGATGAATTTGGATTCATGGGCCTAATTCAATAGTTCAATATTGTGAAAGTGTTTAAGTGCAATATGACCAAAAATTGGCAGCATTGAAACCTACGCATAAACCCA
>JBBYHL010472585.1:0-49362 GCA_038381835.1 Adansonia madagascariensis | reverse complement strand
TTGAAAAATGAACTTTAATTCTAAAAATGGTAGAAAAAGATGTTTTTCTTATGAAACCAAAGCTTCAATATCATTTAGCCTGATGAGGAGAATGTGTTTATGGTGCTTAATCGCGAAAGGAAAGGAGATTATTATGTGAATCCATGTTTGTCCAAATCGATGAACGAACTTTAATTCTAAGAATGGTAGAAAGAGTAGTTTTTCTTATGAAACCAAAGCATCAATACCATTTATTGCAATGAGGAGAATGTGTTTATAGTGCCCAATCCTGAAATGAAAGGAGATTATTATTTGAATCCATGTTTATTCCAATTGAGAAGCGAACTTTAATTCTAAAAAAGGCCAAAAGAGAAGTATTTCTTATGAAACCATACCATCAATTCATTTATCCCAGTGCAGAGAATGAATTTGTGATGCCCAATCATTAAATGAAAGGAGATTATTATGTGAATCTGTGTTTATCCAATTGAAAAATGAACTTTAATTCTAAAAATGGTAGAAAGAGATGTTTTTCCCTTGAAACCGAAACATCAATATCATTTATCCCATTGAGGAGAATGTGTTTATGGTGCCTAATCAGTAAAAGAAAAGATATTATTATGTGAATCTATGTTTGTCCAAATCAACGAACGAACATTAATTCTAATAATGGTAGAAAGAAAAGATTTTCTCAAGAAGCTAAATCATCAATATCTTTTATCCCAAATAGAAGAATGTGTTTATGATGCCCAATCATGAAAAAAGAGGTGATTATTACATGAATGCATGTTTATCCTAATTGATAGACGAACTTTGATTCTGAATAATGGTGGGATGTGAAGTTTTTCTTATGAAACCAAAGCATGAATTCATTTATCCTAATGAAGAGAATGAATTTGTGGTGCCCAATCATTAAAAGAAAATAGATTACTATGTGAATGCATGTTTATCCCAACTGAAAAATGAACTTTTAATTCTAAAAATGGTAAAAAGGGATGTTTTTCTTATGAGACCAAAGCTTCAATATCATTTATCCCAAAGAGAAGAATGTGTTTATAATGCCTAATCACGAAAAGAAAGGAGATTATCATGTGAATCCGTGTTTGTCAAAATCGATGAATGGACATTAATTCTAAAAATAGTAGAAAGAGAAGTTTTTCTTATGAAACCAAAGCATCAATACCATTATTCCAATGAAGAGAATTTCTTTATTATGCCTAATTATTAAAATAAAAGAGATTATTATGTGAATCCATGTTTATCCCAATCGTAAAATGAACTTTAATTCTAATAATGGTCGGAAGAGAAGTATTTCTTATGAAACCAAAGCATCAATTCATTTAACCATGTGCGGAGAATGAATTTATGGTTGCCAATCATTAAAAAAAAAAGAGATTATTAGGTGAATCCATGTTCATCCAATTGAAAACAAAATTTAATTCTAAAATTGGCAGAAAGAGATGTTTTTCTTGTGAAACCAAAGCTTCAATATCATTAATCCCAATGAGCATAATGTGTTTATGGTGCCTAATCATGAAAAGAAAGGAGATTATTATGTGAATTCACGTTTGTCAAAATCGACGAATGAACATTAATTCTAAAATTGGTAGAAGAAGGAGTTTTTCTTGTTAAACCAAAGCATGAATATCATTTATCCTAATGAGGAGAATGTGTTTATGGTGCCTAATCATGAAAGGAAAGGAGATTATTATGTGAATCCGTGTTTGTTCAAATCGACGATCGGACATTAATTGCAAAAATGGTAGAAAGAAAAGCTTTTCTTCTAAAACCAAAGCATCAATACCATTTATCCCAACGAGGAGAATGTGTTTATAGTGCCTAATCAACAAAAGAAAATAGATTATTATGTGAATCCATGTTTATCGCAATTGAAAAATGCACTTTAATTCTAAAAATGGTCGAAAGAGAAGTATTTCTTATGAAACCAAATCATTAATTCATTTATCCCAGTGTAGAGAATGAATTTGTGGTTCCCAATCATTAAATGAAATGAGATTATTATGTGAATCCGGGTTTATCCAATTGAAAAATGAACTTTAATTCTAAAAATGGTAAAAAGAGATGTTTTTCTTATGAAACCAAAGCTTTAATATCGTTTATCCCTATGTGGAGAATGTGTTTATGGTGCCTAATCATAAAAGAATGGAGATTATTATGTGAATCCCTGTTTGTCCAAATTGATGAATGAACATTAATTCTAAAAATGGTATAAAGAGAAGTTTTTCTTATGAAACCAAAGCATCAATACCATTTATCCTAATGAGGAGAATGTGTTTATGGTGCTCAATCATGAAAAGAAAGGAGATTATTTTGTGAATCTGTGTTTATCCTAATTAGAAAATGAACTTAACTCTAAATATAGTTGAAAAAGTAGTATTTCTTATGAAACCAAGGCATCAATTCATTTATTCTAGGGCGGAGATTGAATTTATGGTGCCAATCAATAAAAGAAAGGAGATTATTATGTGAATTCGTGTTTATCCAATTGAAAATGAACTTTAATTCTGAAAATGGTAGAAAGAGATGTTTTTCTTATGAAACCAAAGCTTTAATATCATTTATCCCATTAAGGAGAATGTGTTTATGGTGCCTTATCATGAGAAGAAAGGAGATTATTATTTGAATCCGTGTTTGCCCAAATCGACGAACGAACATTAATTCTAAAAATGGTAGAAATTGTAGTTTTTCTTATAAAACCAAAGCATCAATATCATTTATCGTAATGAGGAGAATGTATTTATAGCACTCAATCATGAAATGAAAGAAGATTATTATGTGAATCCATATTTATCCTAATTGAGAAATGAACTTTAATTCTAAAAATGGTAAAAAGAGATGTTTTTCTTATGAAACCAAAGCTTCAATATCATTTATCCCAGTGAGAAGAATGAATTTATAGTGCCCAATCATTAAAAGAAAGGAGATTGTTATGTGAATCCATGTTTATCTAATTGAAAAATGAACTTTAATTCTAAAAATGGTAGAAATATATGTTTTTCCCATGAAACAAAAGCTTCAACATCATTTATCCCAATAAAGAGAATGTGTTTGTGGTGCCTAATCATTAACAAAAAAGAGATTATTATGTAAATCCATGTTTATCCTAATTGTAAAACAAACATTAATTCTAAAAATGGCTGAAAGAGAAGTATTTCTTATGAAACCAAAGCATTAATTCATTTGTCCCAGTGTAGAGAATGAATTTGTGATGCCTAATCATTAAAAGAAAGGAGATTATTATGTGAATCCGTGTTTATCCAAATGAAAAATGAACTTTATTTGTAAAAATGGTAGAAAGAGATGTTTTTCCCTTGAAACCAAAGCTTCAATATCATTTATCCATACGAGGAGAATGTGTTTATGGTGGCTAAACATTAAAAGAAAAGATATCATTATGTGAATTCGTGTTTGTCCAAATCGACGAACGAACATTAATTCTAAAAATGGCAGAAAGATAAATTTTTCTTATGAAACCAAAGCATGAATATCATTTATCCCAATGAGGAGAATGTGTTTTTGAGGCCCAATCATTAAATGAAAGGAAATTATTATGTGAATCCGAGTTTATCCAATTGAAAAATGAACTTTAATTCTAAAAATGATAAAAAGAGATGTTTTTCTTATGAAACCAAAGCTTTAATATCATTTATCCCATTGAGGAGAATGTATTTATGGTGCCTAATCATGAAACAATAGAGATTATTATGTGAATCCATGTTGGCCTAAATTGACGAACGAACATTAATTCTAAAAATGATAGAAGGAGTAGTTTTTCTTATGAAACCAAAGCATCAATATCATTTATCGCAATGAGGAAAATGTGTTTATGGTGCCCAATCATGAAATGATAAGAGATTATTATGTGAATCCATGTTCATCCTAATTGAGAAATGAACTTTAATTCTAAAAATGGTCGAAAGAGAAGTATTTCTTATGAAACCATAGCATCAATTCGTTTATCCTAGTGCAGAGAATGAATTTGTGGTGCCCAATCCTTAAAAGAAAATAGATTATTATGTGAATCCATGTTTATCCAATTGAAAAACAAACTGCAATTCTAAAAATGGTAGAAAGAGATGTTTTTCCCTTGAAACCAAAGCTTCAATATCATTTATCCCAATAAGGAGAATGTGTTTACGGTGCCTAATCATTAAAAAAAAAGAGATTATTACATGAATCCAAGTTTATCCCAATCATAAAATAAACTTTAATTCTAAAAATGGCCGAAAGAGAAGTATTTCTTATGAAACCAAGCATTAATTCATTTATCCCAGTGCGGAGAAAGAATTTGTGGTGCCCAACCATTAAAAAAAAGGAAATTATTATGTGAATCCATGTTTTTACAATTGAAAAATGAACTTTATTTATAAAAATGGTAGAAAGAGATTTTTTCCCTTGAAACCAAAGCTTTAATATCATTTATCCAAATGAGGAGAATGTGTTTATGGTTGCTAATCATTAAAAGAAAAGAGATTATTACGTGAATCCGCGTTTGTCCAAATCGACGAATGAATATTAATTCTAAAAATGGTAGCAAGAGATGTTTTTCTTATGAAACCAAATCTTCAATATCATTTATCCCTATGAGGAGAATATGTTTATGGTGCCTAATCATGAAAGAATAGAGATTATTATGTGAATCCGTGTTTATTCAAATCGATAAATGAGCATTGATTCTAAAAATCTTAGAAAGAGAAGATTTTCTTATAAAATCAAAGCATCAATACCATCTATCCCAATGAGAAGAATGTGTTTATGGTGCCCAATCATGAAAGAGGTATTTTTCCTTTGAAACCAAAGCCTCAATATCATTTATCGTAATGAGGAAAATGTGCTTATGGTACCTAATCATTAAAAGAAAAAAGATTATTTTGTGAATCTGTAGCTATCACAATTGAAAAAAAAACTTTAATTCTAAAAATGGTCGAAAAAAAGTATTTCTTATGAAACCAAAGCTTTAATTCATTTATCCCAGTGCGAATAATGAATTTATGGTGCCCAATCATTAAAAGAAAGGAGATTGTTATGTGAATCCATGTTTATCCAATTGAAAAATGAACTTTAATGCTAAAAATGGCAGAAAGAGATGTTTTACCCTTGAAACCAAAGCATCAATATCATTTATCCCAATGAGGAGAATGTGTTTATGGTGCCTAATCATTAAAAGAAAAGAGATTGCTGTATGAATCCGTGTTTGTCAAAATCGACGAATGAATGTTAATTCTAAAAATGGTAGAAAAAAAGTTTTTCTTATGAAACGAAAGCATCAATATCATTTATCCCAATAAGGAGAATGTGTTTATGGTGCCTAATTATTAAAAGAAAAGAGATTGTTATGTGAATCCGTGTTTGTCCAAATCAACGAACGAATGCTAATTCTAAAAATGGTAGAAAAAAAGTTTTTCTTATGAAACCAAAGCTTCAATATCGTTTATCCCAATGAGGAGAATGTGTTTATGGTGCCTAATCATGGAAAGAAAGGAGATTATTACTTGAATGCATATTTATCCCAATTGACAGATAAACTTTGATTCTAAATAATGGTGGGATGCGAAGTTTTTCTTATGAAACCAAAGCATCAATTCATTTATCCCAGTACAGAGAATGAATTTGTGGTGCCTAATTTTAAAAGAAAGGAGATTATTAGGTGAATCCATGTTTATCCAGTTGAAAACAAACTTTAATTCTAAAAGTGGTAGAAAGAGATGTTTTTCTTATGAAACCAAAGCTTCAATATCATTTATCCCATTGAGCAGAATGTGTTTATGGTGCCTAATCATAAAAAGAAAGAAGATTATTATGTGAATCCATGTTTGTCCAAATCAACAAATGAACAACAATTCTAAAAATTATAGAAAGAAAAGTTTTTCTTATGAAACCGAAGTATCAATACCATTTATCCATGAGCATAATGTGTTTATGGTGCCTAACCATGAAAAAAAAAAGATTATTATGTGAATCCGTGTTTATCCCATTGAAAAATAAACTTTAATTCTAAAAATAGCTGAAAGAGAAGTGTTGCTTATGAAACCAAAGCATCAATTCATTTATTCCACGGTGAAGATTGAATTTGTGGTGCCCAATCAACAAAAGAAAGGAGATTATTACATGGATTCATGTTTATCCAATTAAAAAATGAACCTTAATTCTAAAAATAGTAGAAAGCGATGTTTTTCTTATGAAACCAAAGCTTCAATATCATTTATCTTAATGAGCAGAATGTGTTTATGGTGCCTAATCAGGAAAAGAAATGAGATTATTATGTGAATCCATGTTTGCCCAAATCGACGAATGAACGTTCATTCTAAAAATGGTAGAAATAGTAGTTTGTCTTACGAAAGCAAAGCATCAATATCTTTTATCGCAATAAGGAGAATGTGTTTATGGTGCCTAATATGAAATGAAAAGAGATTATTATGTGAATCCATGTTTATCCTAATTAAAAATGAACTTTAATTCTAAAAATGGCTGAAAGAGAAGTATTTCTTATGAAACCATAGCATCAATTTGTTTATCCCAGTGCATAGAATGAATTTATGGTGCTCAATCATTAAAAGAAAGGAGATTATTATGTGGATCAACGTTTATCCAATTGAAATACAAACTTTGATTCTAAAAATGGTAGAAAGAGATGTTTTTCCTTTAAAACCAAAGCTTCAATATCATTTATCCCAACGAGAAGAATGTGTTTATGGTGCCTATTCATTAAAAGAAAAATGATTATTATTTTAATCTATTTTTGTCCAAATCAAAGAATGAACATTAATTCTAAAAACAGTAGAAAGAGATGTTTTTCTCATGAAACCAAAGCATGAATATCATTTATCCCAATAAGGAGAATGTGTTTATGCTGCCTAATCTCGAAAAGAAAGAAGATTATTATGTGAATCTTTGTTTGTCCAAATCTACTAATGAACATTAATCCTAAAAAAGGTAGAAAGAGAAGTTTTTCCTATGAAACCAATGCATCAATTCATTCATCCTATTGAGGAGAATGAATTTGTGGTGCCCAATCATTAATAGAAAGGAGATTATTATGTGAATCCATATTTATCCCAATTGAAAAGCAAACTTTAATTCTAGAATTGTAGAAAGAGATGTTTTTCTTATGAAACCAAAACTTCAATATCATTTATCCCAATGAGGAGAATGTGTTTATATCGCCTAATCTCGAAAAGAAAGAAGATTTTTATGTGAATCGGTGTTTATCCCAGTTGAAAAATGAACTTTAATTCTAAAAATGGCCGAAAGAAAAGTATTTCTTATGAAACAAAAGCATCAATACATTTATCTCAGTGCGGAGATTGATTTTATGGTGCCTAATCAATAAAAGAAAGGAGATTATTAGGTGAATCTATGTTTATCCAATTAAAAAATGAACTTTAATTCTAAAAATTGTAGAAAAGGATTTTTTTTATGAAACTAAAGCTTCAATATCATTTATCTCAATTAGGAGATTGTGTTTATGGTGCCTAATCACGAAAAGAAAAGAAATTATTATGTGAATCCGTGTTTGTCTAAATCAACGAATGAACATTAATTCTAAAAATGGTAGAAAGGGTAGTTTTTCTTATGAAACCAAAGCATTAATACCATTTATTGCAATGAGGAGAATGTGTTTATGGCACCTAATTAGGAAAAGAAAAGAGATTATTATATAAATCTGTATTTTTCCAAATCAACAAACGAACATTAATTCTAAAACTGGTAGAAAGAGATGTTTTTCTTATGAAACCAAAGCATGAATATCATTTATCCCAATGAGGAGAATATGTGTATGGTGCCTAATCATGAAAAGAAAGGAGATTATTATGTGAATCTGTGTTTGTCCAAATCGATGAACGAACATTAATTCTAAAAATGGTAGAAATAGAAGTTTTTCTTATGAAACCAAAGCATCAATACCATTTATCCCAATGAGGAGAATGTGTTTATGGTCCCTAATCATTAAAAGAAAAGAGATTACTGTGTGAATCCATGTTTATCCCAATTGAAAAATGCACTTTAATTTTAAAAATGGCCGAAAGAGAAGTATTTCTTATGAAACCAAAGCACCAACTCATTTATCATAGTGCGGAGAATGAATTTATGGTGCCCAATCATTAAATGAAAGGAGATTATTAGGTGAATCCATGTTTATCCAATTGAAAACAAACTTTAATTCTAAAAATGGTAGAAATAGATGTTTTTCTTCTAAAACCAAAGCTTTAATATCATTTATCCCAGTGAGGAGAATGTGTTTATGGTGCCTAATCACGAAAGAAAGGAGATTACTATATGAATCCATGTTTGTCCAAATCGACGAACGAAAATTAATTCTAAAAATGGTAGAAAGAGAAATTTTTCATATGAAATCAAAGCATCAATACCATTTATCCTAATGAGGAGAATGTGTTTATTGCCTAATCATGGAAAGAAAGGAGATTATTATGTGAATCCGTGTTTATCCCAATTAAAAAATAAACTTTAATTCTAAAAATGGCCGAAAGAGAAGCATTTCTTATGAAACCAAAGCATCAATTTGTTTATTCTAGTTCAAAGATTAAATTTGTGGCGCCCAATCAAGAAAAGAATAGAGATTATTTTGTGAATCCATGTTTATCCAATTAAAAATTGAACTTTAATTCTAAAAATGGTAGAAAAATATGTTTTTCCCTTAAAATCAGAGCTTGAATATCGTTTATCTCAATATAGAGAATGTGTTTATGGTGCCTAATCATTAAAAGAAAAGATATTAATTGGTGAATCTGTGTTTGTCCAAATCGATAAACGAACATTAATTCTAAAACTGGTAGAAAGAGAAGTTTTTCTTATGAAACCAAAGCATGAATATCATTTATCCCAATAAGGAGAATATGTTTATGGTGCCTAATCAGGAAAAGAAAGGAGATTATTATGTGAATCCATGTCTGTCCAAATCGATGAACAAACATTAATTCTAGAAATGGTGGAAGGAAAAGTTTTTCTTATGAAACAAAAGCATCAATACCATTTATCCTAACAAGGACAATGTGTTTATGGTGCCTAATCATTAAAAGAAAAGAGATTATTTTGTGAATCCATGTTTATCCTATTTGAAAAATGCACTTTAATTCTTAAAATGGCCAAAACATAAGTATTTCTTATGAAACCAAAGCATCAATTCAATTATCCCAGTGCAGAGAATGAATTTGTGATACCCAATCATTAAAAGAAAGGAGATTGTTAGGTGAATCCATGTTTAGCCAATTGAAAAAGAACTTTATTTCTAAAAATGGTAGAAAGAGATATTTTTCTTTTGAAAGAAAAGCTTTAATATCATTTATCCCATTAAGGAGAATGTGTTTATGGTGTCTAATCATGAAAAGAAAGGAGATTATTATGTGAATCCGTGTTTGTCCAAATCGATGAACGAACATTAGTTCTAAATAAGGTAGAAAGAAAAGCTTTTCTTATGAAGTTGATGCATCAATACCATTTATCCTAATGAGAAAAATATGTTTATGGTGCCCAATCATGAAAATAAATGAGAAATTATGGGAGTCCCTATTTATCCCAATTGAAAAATGAACCTTAGCTCTAAAAATAGCCGAAAGAGAAGTATTTCTTATGAAATCAAAGCATTAATTCATTTATCCCAGTGTGGAGAATGCATGTATAGTGCCCAAACAATAAAAGAATGAAAATTATTATGTGAATCCGTGTTTATCCAATTGAAAAATGAACTTTAATTCTAAAAATGGTCGAAAGAGATGTTTTTCTTGTGAAACTAAAGCTTCAGTATCATTTATCCCATTGAGGAGAATGTGTTTATGGTGCTTAATCACGAGAAGAAATGAGATTATTATGTGAATCCATGCTTGTCTAATTTGATGAATGAAATTTAATTCTAAAAATGGTAGAAAGAGTAGTTTTTCTTATGAAACCAAAGCATCAATACCATTTATAGCCCTAGGGAGAATGTGTTTATGGTGTCCAATCATGAAATCAAAGGAGATTATTATGTGAATCCATGTTTATCCCAATTAAGAAATGAACTTTAATTCTAAAAATGGACGAAAGAGAAGTATTTCTCATGAAACCATAGCATCAATTCATTTATCCTACTGCGGAGAATGAATTTGTGGTGCTCAATCATTAAATGAAAGGAGATTATTATGTGAATCCATGTTTATCTAATTGAAAACTGAACTTTAACTCTACAAATGGTAGAAAGAGATGTTTTTCCCTTAAAATCAAAGCATCAATATCATTTATCCCATTGAGAAAAATGTGTTTATGGTGCCTAATCATTAAAGGAAAAAAGATTATTATGTGAATCTGTGTCTGTCCAAATCGACGAACGAATGTTAATTCTAAAAATGGTGGAAAGAAAAGTTTTTCTTATAAAACCAAAGCATTATTATCATTTATCCTAATGAGGAGAATGTGTTTATGATGCCTAATCATGAAAAAAAAGGTGATTATTACGTGAATGCATGTTTATCCCAATTGACATATAAGCTTTGATTCTAAATAATGATGGGATATGAAGTTTTTCTTATGAAACCAAAGCTTCAATATCATTTATCCCAATGAGCAGAATGTGTTTATGGAGCCTAATCACGAAAAGAAAGTAGATAACTATATGAATCCGTGTTTGTCCAAATCAATGAACAAACATTAATTCTAAAACTGGTAGAAAGAGATGTTTTTCTTATGAAACCAAAGCATGAATATCATTTATCCCAATAAGGAGAATATGTTTATGGTGCCTAATCAGTAAAAGAAAGGAGATTATTATGTGAATCCATGTTTGTCCAAATTGATAAACGAACATTAATTCTAAAAATGGTAGAAAGAGAAGTTTTTCTTATGAAACCAAAGTGTCAATACCATTTACCCCAATGAGGAGAATGTGTTTATAGTGCCTAATCAACAAAAGAAAAGAGATTATGATGTGAATCCATGTTTGTCCCAATTGAAAAATGCACTTTAATTCTAAAAATGGCCCAAAGAGAAGTATTTCTCATGAAACCAAAGCATCAATTCATTTATCCCAGTGCAAAGAATGAATTTGTGGTGCCTAATTATTAAAAGAAAAGAGATTATTATGTGAATTCGGGTTTATCTAATTGAAAAATGAACTTTAATTCTAAAAATGGTAAAAAGAGATGTTTTTCTTATGAAACCAAAGCTTTAATATCATTTATCCCTATGAGGAGAATGTGTTTATGGTGCCTAATCATGAAAGAATGGAGATTATTATGTGAATCCCTGTTTATCCAAATCGACGAATGAACATTAATTCTAAAAATGGTAGAAAGAGAAGTTTTTCCTATGGAACTGAAGCATCAATACCATTTATCCCAGAAAGGAAAATATGTTTATGATACTCAATCATGAAATGAAAAGAGATTATTATGTGAATCCCTGTTTATCCTAATTTGAAAACAAACTTTAATTCTAAAAATGGTGAAAAAAGAAGTATTTTTTATGAAACCAAAACATTAATTCATTTATCCTAGTGTAGAGAATGAATTTGTGGTGCCCAATTATTAAAAGAAAGGAGATTATTATGTGAATCCGTGTTTATCTAATTGAAAAATGAACTTTATTTCTAAAAATGGTGGAAAGAGATGTTTTCCCCTTGAAACCAAAGCTTCAATATCATTTATCCAAATGAGGAGAATGTGTTTATGGTGGCTAATCATTAAAAGAAAAGAGATTATCATGTGAATCCGTGTTTGTCCAAATCGACAAACGAACATTAATTCTAAAAATGGTAGAAAGAGAAGCTTTTCTTATGAAATAAATGCTTGAATATCATTTATCCCAATAAGGAGAATGTGTTTTTGGTGCCCAACAAATAAATGAAAGGAGATTATTATGTGAATCCGATATTATCCAATTGAAAATTGAACTTAATTCTAAAAATGGTTAAAAAGAGATGTTTTTCTTATGAAACCAAAGCTTCAATATCGTTTATCCCTCTGAGAAGAATGTGTTTATGGTGCCCACTCATGAAAGAATAGAGATTATTATGTGAATCCGTATTTGTCCAAATCAATGAATGAACATTAATTTTAAAAATGGTAGAAAGAGAAGTTTTTCATATGAAATCGAAGCATCAATACCATTTATCCTAATGAGGAGAATGTGTTTATTGCGTAATCATGGAAAGAAAGGAGAGTATTATGTGAATCCGTATTTATCCCAATTAAAAAATGAACTTTAATTCTAAAAATGGCCAAAAGAGAAGCATTTCTTATAAAACCAAAGCATCAATTCGTTTATTCCAGTGGAAGATTAAATTTTTAGTGCCCAATCAACAAAAGAATGAAAATTATTTTGTGAATCCGTGTTTATCCAATTGAAAATTGAACTTCAATTCTAAAAATGGTAGAAAAAGATGTTTTTCCCTCAAAATCAAAGCTTCAATATCGTTTATCCCAATATGGAGAATGTGTTTATGGTGCATAATCATTAAAAGAAAAGATATTAATTGGTGAATCTGTGTTTGTCCAAATCGATGAACGAACACTAACTCTAAAACTGGTAGAAAGAGAAGTTTTTCTTATGAAACCAAAGCATGAATATCATTTATCCCAACGAAGAGAATATGTTTATGGTGCCTAATCAGGGAAAGAAAGAAGATTATTATGTGAATCCGTGTCTGTCCAAATCAATGAACAAACATTAATTCTAAAAATGGTGAAAAGAAAAGTTTTTCTTATGAAACAAAAGCATCAATACCATTTATCCCAATGAGGAGAATGTGTTTATGGTGCCTAATCATTAAAAGAAAAGAGATTATTTTGTGAATCCATGTTTATCCCATTTGAAAAATGCACTTTAATTCTTAAAATGGCCAAAACATAAGTATTTCTTATGAAACTAAAGCATCAATTCAATTATCCCAGTGCAGAGAATGAATTTCTAATTCCCAATCATTAAAAGAAAGGAGATTATTAGGTGAATCCATGTTTAGCCAATTGAAAAAAAACTTTATTTCTAAAAATGATGAAAGAGATATTTTTCTTTTGAAAGCAAAGCTTTAATATCATTTATCCCATTGAGGAGAATGTGTTTATAGTGTCTAATCACGAAAAAAAAGGAGATTACTGTGTGAATCCGTGTTTGTCCAAATCAATGAACGAACATTAATTCTAAATATGGTAGAAAGAAAAGTTTTTCTTATGAAGTCGATGCATCAATACCATTTATCCTAATGAGAAGAATGTGTTTATGGTGCCCAATCATGAAAATAAAGGAGAAATTATGTGAGTCCCTATTTATCCCAATTGAAAAATGAACCTTAGCTCTAAAAATAGCCAAGAGAGAAGTATTTCTTATGAAACGAAAGCATCAATTCATTTATCCCAGTGCGGAGATTGCATTTATGGTGCCAAAACAATAAAAGAATGAAAATTATTATGTGAATCCGTGTTTATCCAATTGAAAAATGAACTTTAATTCTAAAAATGGTCAAAAGAGATGTTTTTCTTGTGAAACCAAAGCTTCAGTATCATTTACCCCATTGAGGGGAATGTGTTTATGGTACTTAATCACGAGAAGAAAAGAGATTATTATGTGAATCCGTGCTTGTCCAATTTGATGAACGAACTTTAATTCTAAAAATGGTAGAAATAGTAGTTTTTTTTATGAAACCAAAGCATCAATGCCATTTATAGCACTAAGGAGAATGTGTTTATGGTGCCCAATCATGAAATCAATGGAGATTATTATGTGAATCCATGTTTATCCCAATTAAGAAATGAACTTTAATTCTAAAAGTGGCCGAAAGAGAAGTATTTCTCATGAAACCATAGCATCAATTCATTTATCCCAGTGCGGAGAATGAATTTGTGATGCCTAATCATTAAATGGAAGGAGATTATAATATGAATCCGTGTTTATCCAATTTAAAAATGAACTTTAACTCTACAAATGGTAGAAAGAGATGTTTTTCCCTTAAAACCAAAGCATCAATATCATTTATCCCATTGAAAAAAATATGTTTATGGTGCCTAATCATTAAAGGAAAAAAGATATTATGCGAATCTATGTTTGTCCAAATCGACCAACGAATGTTAATTCTAAAAATGGTGGAAAGAAAAGGTTTTCTTATGAAACCAAAGCATCATTATCATTTATCCTAATGAGGAGAATGTATTTATGATGTCCAATTATGAAAAAAAAAGGTGATTATTACGTGAATGCATGTTTATCCCAATTGACATACAAGCTTTGATTCTAAATAATGATGGGATATGAAGTTTTTCTTATGAAACTAAAGCTTCAATATCATTTATCCTAATGAGTAGAATGTGTTTATGGTGCCTAATCATGAAAAGAAAGCAGATAACTATATGAATCCATGTTTGTCCAAATCGATGAACGAACATTAATTCTAAAACTAGTAGAAAGAGATGTTTTTCTTATGAAACCAAAGCATGAATTTCATTTATCCTAATGAGGCGAATATGTTTATGGTGCCTAATCAGGAAAAAAAGGAGATTATTATGTGAATCCGTGTTTGTCCAAATTGATAAACGAATATTAATTCTAAAAATGGTAGAAAGAGAAGTTTTTCTTATAAAACCAATGTGCCAATACCATTTAGCCCAACGAGGAGAATGTGTTTATAATACCTAATCAACAAAAGAAAAGAGATTATTATGTGAATCCATATTTGTCCCAATTGAAAAATGCACTTTAATTCTAAAAATGGCCCAAGAGAAGTATTTCTTATGAAACCAAAGCATCAATTCATTTATCCCAGTGTGGAGAATGAATTTATGGTGCCTAATCATTAAAAAAAAGAGATTATTGTGTGAATTCGAGTTTATCCAATTGAAAAATGAACTTTAATTCTAAAAATGGTAAAAAGAGATGTTTTTCTTATGAAACTAAAGCTTTAATATCGTTTATCCCTATGAGGAGAATGTGTTTATGGTGCCAAATCATGAAAGAATAGAGATTATAATGTGAATCCATGTTTGTCCAAATCGATGAATGAACATTAATTCTAAAAATGGTAGGAAGAGAAGTTTTTCCTATGGAACTGAAGCATCAATACCATTTATCCTAGTGAGGAAAATGTGTTTATGATACCCAATCATGAAATAAAAAGAGATTATTATGTAAATCTCTGTTTATCCCAATTGAAAAACAAACTTTAATTCTAAAAATGGCGAAAAAAGAAGTATTTTTTATGAAACCAAAACTTTAATTCATTTATCTTAGTGCAGAGAATGAATTTGTGGTGCCCAATCATTAAAAGAAAGGAGATTATTATGTGAATCCGTGTTTATCCAATTGAAAAATGAAATTTATTTCTAAAAATGGTGGAAAGAGATGTTTTTCCCTTGAAACCAAAGCTTCAATATCGTTTATCCAAATGAAGAGAATATGTTTATGGTGGCTAATCATTAAAAGAAAAGAGATTATCATGTGAATCCGTGTTTGTCCAAATCGATGAACGAATATTAATTCTAAAAATGGTAGAAAGAGAAGCTTTTCTTATGAAATAAATGCTTGAATATCATTTATCCCAATGAGGAGAATGTGTTTTTGGTGCCCAACAAATAAATGAAAGGAGATTATTATGTGAATTCGATATTATCCAATTAAAAAATGAACTTAATTCTAAAAATGGTAAAAAAAAAGAGATGTTTTTCTTATGAAACCAAAGCTTCAATATCGTTTATCCCTCTGAGAAGAATGAGTTTATGGTGCCTACTCACGAAAGAATGGAGATTATTATGTGAATCCGTGTTTGTCCAAATCGATGAATGAACATTAATTCTAAAAATGGTAGAAAGAGAAGTTTTCCTTATGAACCCAAAGCATCAATACCATTTATCCCAACAAGGAGAATGTGTTTATTGTGCCTAATCATTAAAAGAAAAAAGATTATTATGTGAATCTATGTTTATCACAATTGAAAATGGCCGGAAAAGAAGTATTTCTTATGAAACCAAAGCATCAATTCATTTATTTCAGTGCGAAGATTGAATTTGTGGTGCACAATGAATAAAAAAAGAGATTATTATATGAATCCATGTTTATCCAATTGAAAAACGAACTTTAATTCTAAAATTGGTAGAAAGAGATATTTTTCCCTTGAAACCAAAGCTTCAATATCATTTATCCCAATAAGGAGACTGTGTTTGTGGTGCCTAATCATACAAAGAAAATAGATTATTATGTGAATCCATGTTTGTCCAAATCGACAAATGAACTTTAATTCTAAAAATGGTAAAAAAAGATGTTTTTCTTATGAAACCAAAGCTTTAATATCATTTATGCCAATGAGGAGAATGTGTTTGTGGTGCCTAATCATGAAAACAAAAGAGATTACTATATAAATCCGTCTATGTCCAAATTGACAAACGAACATTAATTCTAAAATTGGTAGAAAGAGAAGTTTTTCTTATGGAACCAAAGCATCAATACCATTTATCCCAATGAGGAGAATATGTTTATTGTGCGTAATCATTAAAAGAAAAGAGATTATTATGTGAATCCATGTTTCCCATAATTGAAAAATGCACTCTAATTCTAAAAGTGAAGAGAATGAATTTGTGGTACCCAATCATTAAAAGAAATGAGAGTATTAGGTTAATCTGTGTTTATCCAATTGTAAACAAACTTTAATTCTAAAAATGGTAGAAAGAGATGTTTTTCCATTGAAACCAAAGCTTTAATATCATTTATTCTGATGAGAAGCATGTGTATATGGTGCCTTATCATTAAAAAAAAAGAGATTATTATGTGAATCTGTGTTTGTCCAAATCAATGAACGAGCATTAACTCTAAAACTGGTAAAAAAATATGCTTTCTTATGAAACCAAAACATGAATATCATTTATCCTAATGAGGAGAATGTGTTTATGCTACCAAATCTTGAAAAGAAAGAAGATTTTTATGTGAATTCATGTTTGCCCAAATCGATGAACAAACATTAATTTAAAAAATGGTAGAAAGAGAAGTCTTTCATAAGAAACCAACGCATAATTCACTTATCCCAATAAGGAAAATAAATTTATGGTGCCCAATCATTAAAAGAAAGGAGGTTATTATGTGAATCCGTATTTATCTCAATTGAAAACGAACTTTAATTCTAAAAATGGTAAAAAAAGATGTTTTTCTTATGAAACCAAAGCTTCAATATCATTTATCCGAATGAGGAGAATGTGTTTATGGTGCATAAGCACGAAAAGAAAAGAGATTATTATGTGAATCCGTGTTTGTCCAAATCGATAAATGAACATTAATTCTAAAAATGGTATAAAGGAAAGTTTTTCTTATGAAACCAAAGCATCAGTACCATTTATCCTAATGAGTAGAATGTGTTTATTATGCCTAATCATTAAAAGAAAAGAGATTATTATGTGAATCCATGCTTATCGCAATTAAAAAATGCGGTTTAATTCTAAAAATGGCCAAAAGAGAAGTATTTCTTGTGAAACCAAAGCATCAATTCATTTATCCCAGTGCGAAGAATGAATTTGTAGTGCCCAATCATTAAAAAAATGAGATTATTAGGTTAATCTATGTTTATCCAATTGAAAACAAACTTTAATTCTAAAAATGGTAGAAAGAGAAGTTTTTCTTATGAAATCAAAGCTTCAATATCATTTATCCTAATGAGCAAAATGTGTTTATAGTGCCTAATCATGAAAAGAAAAGAGGCTATTATGTGAATCTGTGTTTGTCTAAATTGATGAACGAATATTAATTCTAAAAATTGTAGAAAAAGAAGTTTTTCTTATGAAACCGAAGCATCAATACCATTTATCCAATAAGGAGAACGTGTTTATGGTGCCCAATCATGAAAAAAAAAGGAGATTACTATGTGAATCCGCATTTTTCCCAATTGAAAAATAAACTTTAATTCTAAAAATGGCCGAAAGAGAAGTATTTCTTATGGAACCAAAGCGTCAATTCTTTATCCCAGTGCGGAGATTGAATTTGTGGTGCCCAATCAATAAAAGAAAAGAGATTATTATGTGAATCCATGTATATCCAATTAAAAAGCGAACTTTAGTTCTAAAAATGGTTGGAAGAGATGTTTTTCCTTTGAAACCAAAGCTTCAATATCATTTATGCCTATAGAAAGAATGTGTTTATGGTGCCTAATCACGAAAGAATGGAAATTATTATGTGAATCCATGTTTGTCCAGATCGATGAATGGACATTAATTCCAAAAAAAGGCAGGTAGAGAAGTTTTTCTTATGAAACCAAAGCATCAATACCATTTATCCCAATGAGGAAAATGTGTTTATGTCATCCAATCATGAAATGAAAGGAAATTATTCTGTGAATCTGTGTTTATCCCAATTGAAAAATGAACTTTAATTCTAAAAATGGCCAAATGAGAAGTATTTCTTATGAAACCAAAGCATTATTTCATTTATTCCAGTGCGGAGAATGAATTTGTGTTGCCTAATCATTAAAAAAAGAGATTATTATGTGAATCTGTGTTTATTTAATTGAAAAATGAACTTTGATTCTAAAAATGGTAGAAAGAGATGTTTTTCCCTTGAAACCAAAGCTTCAGTATCATTTATCCAAATGAGAAGAATGTGTTTATGGTGCCTAATCATTAAAAGAAAAAGATTATTATGTGAATCCGTGTTTGTCCAAATGATGAACAAACATTAATTCTAAAAATCATAGAAAGAGATGATTTTCTTATGAAACCAAATCATGAATATCATTTATCCCAATGAGGATAATCTGTTTATGCCGCCTAATCTCGAAAAAAAGGAAGATTATTATGTGAATCCATGTTTGTCCAAATCGACGAGTGAATATTAATCCTAAAAATTGTAGAAAGAGAAGTTTTTCTTATGAAACCAACGAATTAATTCATTTATCCCATTGAGGAGGATGAATTTGTGGCACCCAATCATTTAAGGAAAGAAGATTATTATGTGAATATGTGTTTATCCCAATTCAAAAATAAACTTTAATTCTAAAAATTGTAAAAAGAGATGTTTTAGTTATGAAACCAAAGATTCAATATCATTTATCCTAATGAAGAGAATGTGTTTATTATGCCTAATCATGAAAAGAAAGGAGATTATTATGTTAATCCATGTTTGTCTAAATCGACGAACGAACATTAATTCTAAAAATGGTAGAAAGAGAAGTTTTTGTTATGAAACCAAAGCATCAATACCATTTGTCCCAATGAGGAGAATGTGCTCATGGTGCCTAATGATTAAAAGAAAGGAGATGATTATGTGAATCCATGTTTATCCCATTTGAAAAATGAACTATAATTCTAAAAATGGTCCAAAAAGAAGTATTTCTTATGAAACCAAAGCATCAATTCATTTATCACAGTGCGGTGAATGTATTTATGGTGCCCAATCATTAAAAAAAAGATTATTTTGTGAATCCATGTTTATCTAATTGAAAGACAAACTTTAATTCTAAAAATTGTAGAAAGAGATGTTTTTCCCTTGAAACCAAAGCTTCAATATCGTTTATCCCAATGAGGAGAATGTGTTTATGGTGCCTAATCATTAAAAAAAAAGAGATTATTATGTGAACCCGCATTTGTCCAAATCGATGAACGAATTTTAATTTTGAAATTAGTAGAAAAAGATGTTTTTCTTACGAAACCAAAGCTTTAATATCATTTATCGCAATGAGAAAAATGTGTTTATGGTGCCTAATCATGAAATGAAATGAGATTACTATATGAATCTATCTTTGTCCAAATCAACAAATAAACATTAATTCTAAAATTGGTAGAAAGAAAAGTTTTTCTTATGGAACCAAAGCATCAATACCATTTATCCCAACGAGGAGAATGTGTTTATTGTGCCTAATCGTTAAAAGAAAAGATATTATTATGTGAATCCATGTTTCCCATAATTGAAAAATGCACTTTAATTCTAAAAATGGCCAAAAGAGAAGTATTTCTTATGAAACCAAAGCATCAATTTTTTTATCCCAGTACGGAGAATGAATTTATGGTGCCCAATCATTAAAATAAAGGAGATTATTAGGTGAATCCATGTTTGTCCAAATCGATGAACGAACATTAATTGTAAAATTGGTAGAAAGATAAGTTTTCTTATGAAACCGAGGCATCAATACCATTTATCCTAATGAGGGGAATGTGTTTATGGTACGTAATCATTAAAAACAAGAGATTATTATGTGAATCCATGTTTATCCCAATTGAAAAATGAACTTTAATTCTAAAAATGGTAGAAAGAGAGGTTTTTCTTATGAAACTAAAGCTCCAATATCATTTATCCCAATGAAGAGAATGTGTTTATGGTGCCTAATCACGAAAAGAAAGGAAATTACTATGTGAATCCGTGTTTGTCCAAATTGACTAGCAAACATTAATTCTAAAAGTTTTTCTTATGAACCCAAATCATCAAAACCATTTATCCTAACGACGAGAATATGTTTATTGTACCTAATCATTAAAAGAAAAGAGATTATTATGTGAATCCATGTTTATCACATTTGAAAAACGAACTTTAATTCTAAAAATAGTCGAAAGAGAAGTATTTCTTATGAAACCAAAGCATCAATTCAATTATCCCAGTGCAGAGATTTAATTTGTGGTGCCCAATCAATAAAAGAAAGGAGACTATTTTGAGAATCCGTGTTTATCCAGTCGAAAAATGAACTTTAATTCTAGAAATGGTAGAAAAAAATGTTTTTCCCTTGAAACCAAAGCTTCAATATCATTTATCTCAATGAGGAGAATGTGTTTATGGTGCCTAATCAATAAAAGAGAAGAGATTATTATTTGAATACATGTTTATCCAAATCGACAAATGAACTTTAATTCTAAAAATGGTAGAAAAAGATGTTTTTCTTATGAAACCAAAGCCTCAATATCATTTATCACAATGATGAGAAAGTGTTTATGGTGCCTAATCACGAAAAGAAAAGAGATCACTATGTGAATCTATGCTTACCTAAATCGATGAATAAACATTAATTCTAAAAGTTTTTATTATGAAACCAAAGCATCAATACCATTTATTCCAACAAGGAGAATGTGATTATTGTGCCTAATCATTAAAAGAAAAGAGATTATTATGTGAATCCATGTTTACCATAATTAAGAAATGTGCTTTAATTCTAAAAATGGCCGAAAGAAAAGTATTTCTTATGAAGTCAAAGCATCAATTCTTTTATCCCAGTGTGAAGAATGAACTTGTAGTGCCCAATCATTAAAAGAAAGGTGATTATTAGGTGAATCTGTGTTTATCCAGTTGAAAACAAACTTTAATTCTAAAAATGGTAGAAAGAGGTATTTCTTATGAAACCAAAGCTTCAATAACATTTATCCTAATGAGTAGAATATGTGTATAGTGCCTAATCACAAAAAGAAAGGAGATTATTATTTGAATCCGTGTTTGTCCAATGCGACGAGCGAACATTAATTCTAAAAATGGTAGAAAGGAAAGTTTTTCTTATGAAACCAAAGCATCATACCATTTATCCCAATGAGGAGAATGTGTTTATTGTGCCTAATCATTAAAAGAAAATAGATTATTTTGTGAATCCATGTTTATCACAATTGAAAAACGCGCTTTAATTTTATAAATGGTCGAAAGTGAAGTATTTTTTATGAAACCAAAGCATCAGTTCATTTATCCCAGTGTGGAGAATGAATTTGTGGTGCCCAATCATTAAAAGAAAGGAGAATATTAGGTTAATCCGTGTTTATCCAATTGTAAACAAACTTTAATTCTAAAAATGGTAGAAAGAGATATTTTTTCGTTGAAACCAAAGCTTTAATATCATTTATTGTGATGAGAAGCATGTGTGTATGGTGCCTTATCATTAAAAGAAAAAAGATTATTATGTGAATCCATGTTTGCCCAAATCAACGAATGAGCATTAACTCTAAAACTGGTAAAAAAAGATGCTTTCTTATGAAACCAAAACATGAATATCATTTATCCCAACGAGGAGAATTTGTTTATGCTACCAAATCTTGAAAAGAAATAAGATTTTTATGTGAATCCGTGTTTGCCCAAATCGATGAACGAACATTAATTCTAAAAATAGTAGGAAAAAAAGTTTTTCATAAGAAACCAATTCACAATTCACTTATCCCAATGAGGAAAATAAATTTATGGTGCCCAATCATTAAAAGAAAGGAGGTTATTATAGGAATCCATATTTATCCCAATTGAAAATGAACTTTAATTCTAAAAATAGTAAAAAGAGATATTTTTCTTATGAAACCAAAGCTTCAATATCATCTATCCGAATGAAGAGAATGTGTTTATAGTGCCTAAGCACGAAAAGAAAGGAGATTATTATGTGAATCCGTGTTTGTCCAAATTGACAAATGAACATTAATTTTAAAATTGGTAGAAAGGAAACTTTTTCTTGTGAAACCAAAGCATCAGTACCATTTATCCTAATGAGTAGAATATGTTTATTATGCCTAATCATTAAAAGAAAAAAGATAATTATGTGAATCCATGTTTATCACAATTGAAAAATGCGGTTTAATTCTAAAAATGGCCGAAAGAAAACTATTTTTTGTGAAACCAAAGTATCAATTCATTTATCCCAGTGCGGAGAATGAATTTATGGCACCCAATCATTAAAAGAAAGAAGATTATTAGGTTAATTTATGTTTATCCAATTGAAAACAAACTTTAATTCTAAAAGTGGTAGAAAGAGATGTTTTTCTTATGAAACCAAAGCTTCAATATCATTTATCCTAATGAGCAGAATGTATTTATAGTGCCTACTCACGAAAAGAAAGGAGACTATTATGTGAATTCGTGTTTGTCTAAATTGATGAACGAACATTAATTCTAAAAATTATAGAAAGAAAAGTTTTTCTTATGAAACTGAAGCATCAATACCATTTATCCCAATAAGGAGAACATGTTTATGGTGCCTAATCATGAAAAGAAAGGAGATTACTATGTGAATCCACATTTTTCCCAATTGAAAAATGCACTTTAATTCTAAAAATGATCGAAAGAGAAGTATTTCTTATGGAACCAAAGCGTCAGTTCATTTATCCCAGTGCAAAGATTGAATTTGTGGTGCCCAATCAATAAAAGAATGGAGATTATTATGTGAATCCGTGTATATCCAATTGAAAAGCGAACTTTAATTCTAAAAATGGTTGCAAGAGATGTTTTTCCCTTGAAACCAAAGCATCAATATCATTTATCCCTATAAGGAGAATGTGTTTATGGTGCCTAATTATGAAAGAATGGAGATTATTATGTGTGATCCATGTTTGTCCTGATCGATGAATGGAAATTAATTCCAAAAAAAGGTAGGCAAAGAAGTTTTTCTTATGAAACCAAAGCATCAATACGATTTATCCCAATGAAGAGAATGTGTTTATGCTGCCCAATCATGAAATGAAAGGAAATTATTCTGTGAATCCGTGTTTATTTAATTGAAAAACAAACTTTAATTCTAAAAATGGTAGAAAGAGATGTTTTTCCCTTGAAATCAAAGCTTCAATATCATTTATCCAAATGAGGAGAATGTGTTTATGGCGCCTAATCATTAAAAGAAAGAGATTATTATGTGAATCCATGTTTGTCCAAATCGATGAGCAAACATTAATTCTAAAAATGGTAGAAAGAGATTTTTTTTTATGAAACCAAAGCATGAATATCATTTATCCCAATGAGGATAATCTGTTTATGCCACCTAATCTCGAAAAAAAGGAAGATTATTATGTGAATCCATGTTTGTCCAGATCGACAAATGAATATTAATCCTAAAAATTATAGAAAGAGAAGTTTTTCTTATGAAACCAATGAATTAATTCATTTATCCCATTGAGGAGAATGAATTTGTGGCGCCCAATCATTTAAGGAAAGAAGATTATTATGTGAATCCGTGTTTATCCCAATTTAGAAATGAACTTTAATTCTAAATATGGTAAAAAGAGATGTTTTAATTATGAAACCAAAGCTTTAATATCATTTATCCCCAATAAAGAGAATGTGTTTATTGTGCTTAATCATGAAAGGAAAGGAGATTATTATGTGAATCCGTGTTTGTCTAAATCGATGAATGAACATTAATTCTAAAGATGTTAGAAAAAAAAGTTTTTGTTATGAAACCAATGCATCAATACCATTTATCCCAATAGGAGAATGTGCTCATGGTGCCTAATGATTAGAAGAAAAGAGATTATTATGTGAATCCATAGTTATCCCATTTGAAAAATGAACTATAATTCTAAAAATGGTCGAAAAAGAAGTATTTCTTATGAAACCAAAGCATCAATTCATTTATCACAGTGTGGTGAATGAATTTGTGGTCCCCAATCATTAAAGAAAAAGAGATTATTTTGTGAATCCATGTTTATCTAATCGAAAGACAAACTTTAATTCAAAAATGGTAGAAAGAGATATTTTTCCCTTGAAACCAAAGCTTCAATATCATTTATCCCAATGAGAAGAATGTGTTTATGGTGCCTAATCATTAAATGAAAAGAGATTATTATGCAAACCCGCGTTTGTCCAAATCGACGAACGAACTTTAATTCTAAAAATGGTAGAAAAAGATGTTTTTCTTATGAAACCAAAGCTTTAATATCATTTATCCCAATGAGGAGAATGTGTTTGTGGTGCCTAATCACAAAAAGAAAAGATATTACTATATGAATCCATCTTTGTCCAAATCAATAAACAAACATTAATTCTAAAATTAGTAGAAAGAGAAGTTTTTCTTATGGAACCAAAGCATCAATACCATTTATCCCAACGAGGAGAATGTGTTTATTGTGCCTAATCATTAAAAGAAAAGAGATTATTATGTGAATCCATGTTTCCCATAATTGAAAAATGCACTTTAATTCTAAAAATGGCCGAAAGAGAAATATTTTTTATGAAACCAAGGCATCAATTCTTTTATCTCAGTACGGAGAATGAATTTATGGTGCCCAATCATTAAAAGAAAGGAGATTATTAGGTGAATCCGTGTTTGTCCAAATTGATGAACGAACATTACTTGTAAAATTGGTAGAAAGAGAAGTTTTCTTATGAAACCGAGGCATCAATACCATTTATCCTAATGAGGAGAATCTGTTTATGGTGTGCAATCATTAAAAACAAGAGATTATTATGTGAATCCATGTTTATCCCAATTGAAAAATGAACTTTAATTCTAAAAATGGTAGAAAAAAAGGTTTTTCTTATGAAACTAAAGCTCCAATATCATTTATCCCAATGAGGAGAATGTGTTTATGGTGCCTAATCATGAAAAGAAAGGAGATTACTATGTGAATCCATGTTTGTCCAAATCGACGAGCAAACATTAATTCTAAAAGTTTTTCTTATGAACCCAAAGCATCAAAACCATTTATCCTAATGACGAGAATGTGTTTATTGTACCTAATCATTAAAAGAAAAGAGATTATTATGTGAATCCATGTTTATCACATTTGAAAAATGAACTTTAAATCTAAAAATGGCCGAAAGAGAAGTATTTCTTATGAAACCAAAGCATCAATTCAATTATCCCAGTGCAGAGATTTAATTTGTGGTGCCCAATCAATAAAAGAAAGGAGACTATTACGAGAATCCATGTTTATCCAGTTGAAAAATGAACTTTAATTCTAGAAAGAATGAATTTGTAGTGCCCAATTATTAAAAGAAAAGAGATTATTATGTGAATCCATGTTTATCCAATTGAAAAATGAAATTTAAATCTAAAAATGGTAGAAAGAGAAGTTTTTCTTATGAAACCAAAGCATTAATACCATTTATCGCAATGAAGAGAATGTGTTTATGGTGCCCAATTATAAAATGAAAGGAAACTATTATGTGAATCCGCATTTATCCCAATTAAAAAACAAACTTTAATTCTAAAAATGGCCAAAAGAGAAGTATTTCTTATGAAACCAAAGCATCAATTCATTTATCCTAGTGCAGAGAATGAATTTGTGGTGCCCAATTATTAAAAGAAAGGAGATTATTATGTGAATCCCTGTTTATCCAATTTAAAAATAAACTTTAATTCTAAAAATGGTAAAAAGAGATGTTTTTCTTATGAAACTAAAGCTTCAATATCATTTATCCTAATGAGAAGAACGTGCTTATGGTACCTAATCATGAAAAGAAAAGAGATTATTATGTGAATCCGTGTTTGTCCAAATTGATGAACGAATATTAATTCTAAAAATGGTAGAAAGAGAAGTTTTTCTTGTGAAACCAACACATCAATTCATTTATCCCAATGAAGAGAATGAGCTTATGGTGCCCAATCATGAAAAGCAAGGAGATTATTATGGGAGTCCCAGTTTATGTCATTCAAATATGAACTTTAATTCTAAAAATGGTAAAAGGAGATGTTTTTCTTAAGAAACCAAAGCATGAACATCATTTATCCCAATATGGAGAACGTGTTTATGGTGCCTAAACATGAAAAGAATGGAGATTATTATGCGAATCCGTGTTTGTCCAAATCGACGAACGAACATTAATTCTAAAAGTGGTAGAAAGAGAAGTCTTTCTCATGAAACCAAAGCATCAATACCATTTATCCCAATGAGAAGAATGTGTTTTGGTGCTTAATACTAAAAGAAAAGAGATTATTATGTGAATCCTTATTTATCCCAATTGAAAAACAAACTTTAATTCTAAAAATGGCCAAAAAAGAAGTATTTCTTATGAAACCAAAGCATGAATTCATTTATCCCAGTACGGAGAATGAATTTGTGGTGCCCAATCATTAAAAGAAAGGGGATTAATAGGTGAATCTGTGTTTATCCAATTTAAAAATGAACTTTAATTCTAAAAACTGTAGAAAGAGATATTTTTCTTATGAAACCAAAGCTTCAATAGCATTTATCCCAATGAGGAGAATGCATTTATGGTGCCTAATCAAGAAAAAAAATAAGATTATTACATGAATCCGTGTTTGTCTAAATCGATGAACGAGCATTAATTCTAAAATTGGTAGAAAGAGAAGTTTTTTTTATGAAACAAAAGCATGAATATCATTTATCCCAATGACAAGAATGTTTTTATGGTGCCCAATAATGAAATGAAAGGAGATTATTATGTGGATCCGTGTTTATCCCAATTGAAAATGAAACTTTAATTCCAAAAATGGAGAAAGAGATGTTTTCCTTTTGAAACCAAAGCTTCAATATCATTTATCCAATGAGGAGAATGTGTTTATGGTGCCTAATTATAAAAAGAATGGAGATCATTATATGAATCTGTGATTGTCCAAATTAACGAATGAACATTAATTCTAAAAATGGTAGAAGGAGAAGTTTTTCTTATGAAACCAAATCATCAATATCATTTGTCCCAATGAGGAGAATGTGTTTATGGTGCCTGTTCACGAAAAGAAAGGAGATTATTAAGTGAATCCATGTTTGTCAAAATCAACAAATGAACATTTATTCTAAAAATGGTAGAAAGAGAAGTTTTTCTTATAAACCCAAAGCATCAATATCATTTATCCCAATGAGGAGAATGTGTTTATGATGCCCAATCATGAAAAGAAAGGAGATTATTATGTTAATGCATATTTATCCCAATTGACAGACGAACTTTGATCCTAAATAATGGCGGGATGCAAAGTTAAAAGGAAAGAGAGCATTATGTGAATCCGTGTTTATCCAAATTGACGAACGAATATGATTTCTAAAAATCGTAGATAGAGAAGTTTTTCTTATGAAACCAAAGCATCAATATTATTTATCCTAATGAGGAGAATGTGTTTATGGTGTGCAATTATGAAAAGAAAGAAGATTATTATGTTAATGCATATTTATCCCTATTGACAAGCAAACTTTGATTCTAAATAATGGTGGATGCAAAGTTTTTCTTATAAAACCAAAGCATCACTTTATTTATCCCAATGAGGACAATGAATTTGTGGTGCCCAATCATTAAAAGAAAGGAGATTATTATGGGAAGCCATGTTTATCCCAATTGAAAAATGAACTTCAATTCTAAAAATAGTACTAAGAGATTTTTTCTTGTTAAACTAAAGCTTCAGTATCATTTATCCCAATGAGGAGAATGTGATTATGGTGCCTAATCATAAAAAGAAAGAAGATTATTATGTGAATTTATGTTTGTCCAAATTGATGAACGAATATTAATTCTAAAACTGGTAGAAAAAGATGTTTTTCTTATGAAACCAAAGCATGAATATCATTTATCCCAATGAGGAGAATGTGTTTATGTTGCCTAATCTCAAAAAGAAAGAAGATTATTATGTGAATCCGTGTTTGCCCAAATTGATGAATGAACATTAATTCTAAAAATGATAGAAGGAGAAGTTTTTCTTAAGAAACCAACACATCAATTTATTAATCCCAATGAGGAGAATCAATTCATGGTGCCCAATCATTAAAAGAAAGGAGATTATTATGTGAATCCATATTTATCCTGATTGAAAAATGAACTTTAATTCTAAAAATGGTGTAGAAAGAAATGTTTTCCCCTTGAAACCAAATCTTCAATACCGTTTATTCCAATAAGGAGAATGTGTTTATGGTGCCTAATTATGGAAGAAAAGAAGATTATTATGTAAATCCGTATTTGTCCAAATCATTGAATGAACATTAATTCTAAAAACGGTAGAAAGAATTGTTTTTCTTATTAAATGAAAGCATGAATATCACTTATCCAATGAAGAGAATGTATTTTTGGTGCCTAATCATGAAAGAAAGGAGATTATTATATGAATTCATGCTTTTTCAAATTGACGAATGAACATTAATTCTAAAAATGGTAGAAAGAGAAGTTTTTCTTTTGAAACCAAAACATCAATTCATTTATCCCAATGAGGAGGATGAATTTGTGGTGCCCAATCATTAATAGAAAGGAGATTATTATGTGAATCTATATTTATCCCAATTGAAAAAAACTTTAACTCTAAAAATGGTAAAAAGAGATGTTTTTCTTATGAAACCAGAGTTTCAATATCATTTATCCCAATGAGGAGAATATGTTTATGGTGCCTAATCACGAAAAGAAAGAGATTATTATGTAAATCTGTGTTTGTCCAAATCAACGAATGGTCATTAACTCTAAAAAAAGTTGAAAGAGAAGTTTTTCTTATGAAACTAAAGCATCAATACCATTTATCCCAATGAGAAGAATGTGTTTATGGTGCTTAATCATTAAAAGAAAAATGATTATTATGTGAATCCATGTTTATCACAATTGAAAAATGAACTTTAATTCTAAAAAAGGCCAAAAGAGAAGTATTTCTTATGAAACCAAAGCATCAATTCATTTATCCCAGCACGAACGATGAATTTATAGTGCCTAATCATTAAAAGAAAAGAGATTATTTGGTGAATCCGTGTTTATCCAATTAAAAAATGAACTTTAATTTTAAAAATGGTAGAAAGAGATGCTTTTCTTATGAAACCAAAGCTTCAATGTCATTTATCCCAATGAGGGGAATGTGTTTATGGAGCCTAATCATTAAAAGAAAAAAGATTATTATGTGAATCAGTATTTGTCCAAATCAACAAATGAACATTAATTCTAAAATTAGTAGAAAGAGATGTTTTTCTTATGAAACCAACACATCAATTCATTTATCCTAATGAGGAGAATGAATTTATGGTGTCCAAATCATTAAAAGGAAGGAGATTATTATATGAATTTGTGTTTATCCCAATTGAAAAACGAGCTTTAATTCTAAAAATGATAAAAATAGATGTTTTTCTTATGAAACCAAAGCTTCAATATCGTTTATCCCAATGAGGAGAATGTGTTTATGGTGCCTAATCACAAAAAGAAAGGAGAATATTATGTGAATCTGTGTTTGTCCGAATCAATGAATGAACATTAATTCTAAAACTGGGGGAAAAGTTGTTTTTCTTATAAAACCAAAGCATGAATATCATTTATGCCAATAAGGAGAATGTGTTTATGTTGCCTAATCTCAAAAATAAAGAAGATTATTATGTGAATCCATGTTTGCCCAAATCGACGAATGAACATTAATTTTAAAAATGATAGAAAAAAAAGTTTTTCATAAGAAAGCAATGCATCAATTCATTTATCCCAATGAGGAGAATAAATTTATGGTGCCCAATCATTAAAAGAAAAGAGATTATTATGTGAATCCATGTTTATCTTAATTGAAAAACGAACATGAATTCTAAAAATGGTAAAAAAAAATGTTTTTCTTATGAAGCGAAAGCTTCAATAACATTTATCCCAATAAGGAAAATGTGTCTATGGTGCCTAATCATGAAAGGAAGAGAGATTATTATGTGAATCTGTGTTTGTCCAAATCAACGAATGAACTTTAATTCTAAAAATGATAGAAAGATAAGTTTTTCTTAAAATCCAATGCTTTAATTCATTTATCCCAATGCGGAAAATGAATTTGTGGTGCCCAACCCTTAAAAGAAATAAGATTATTATGTGAATCCGTGTTTATCCTAATTTAAAAATAAACGTTAATTCTAAAAATGGTAAAAAGAGATGTTTTTCTTATGAAACCAAATCTTTAATATCATTTATCCTAATGAGAAGAATGTGTTTGTAGTGCTTAATCATGAAAGAAAGGGAGATTTTATGTGAATCCGTGTTTGTCCAAATCGAAGAATGAACATTAATTCTAAAAAGGGTAGAAAGAGATGTTTTTCTTATGAAACCAAAGCATGAATAACATTTATCCCAATGAGGAAATGTGTTTATGGTGCCTAATCATGGAAGAAAGGGAGATTATTATGTGAATCCGTGTTTGTCCAAATCGTTGAACGAACATTAATTCTAAAAACGGTAGAAAGAATTGTTTTTCTTATTAAATGAAAGCATGAATATCACTTATCCAATAAAGAGAATGTATTTTTGGTGCCTAATAATGCAAGAAAGGAGATTATTATGTGAATTCATGCTTTTTCAAATCGATAAATGAACATTAATTCTAAAAATGGTAGAAAGAGAAGTTTTTCTTTTGAAACAAAAACGTCAATTCATTTATCCCAATGAAGAGAATGAATTTGTGGTGCCTAATCATTAATAGAAAGGAGATTATTATGTGAATCTGTATTTATCCCAATTGAAAAAAAACTTTAACTCTAAAAATGGTAAAAAAAGATATTTTTCCTATGAAACCAAAGTTTCGATATCATTTATCCCAATGAGGAGAATATGTTTATAGTGCCTAATCACGAAAAGAAAGAGATTATTATGTAAATCTGTGTTTGTCCAAATCGACGAATGGTCATTAACTCAAAAAAAAGTTGAAAGAGAAGTTTTTCTTATGAAACTAAAGCATCAATACCATTTATCCCAATGAGGAGAATGTGTTTACGATGCCTAATCATTAAAAGAAAAATGATTATTATGTGAATCCATGTTTATCCCAATTGAAAAATGAACTTTAATTCTAAAAAAGGCCAAAAGAGAAGTATTTCTTATGAAACCAAAGCATCAATTCATTTATCCCAGCACGAACGATGAATTTATAGTGCCTAATCATTAAAAGAAAAGAGATTATTTGGTGAATCCGTGTTTATCCAATTAAAAAATGAACTTTAATTTTAAAAATGGTAGAAAGAGATACTTTTCTTATGAAACCAAAGCTTCAATATCATTTATCCCAATGAGGAGAATATGTTTATGGAGCCTAATCATTAAAAGAAAAGAGATTATTATGTGAATTAGTATTTGTCCAAATCAACGAACGAACATTAATTCTAAAATTGGTAGAAAGAGATGTTTTTCTTATGAAACCAACACATCAATTCATTTATCCCAATGAGGAGAATGAATTTATGGTGCCCAAATCATTAAAAGAAAGGAGATTATTATGGGAATTCGTGTTTATCCCAATTGAAAAACGAGCTTTAATTCTAAAAATGGTAAAAATAGATGTTTTTCTTATGAAACCAAAGCTTCAATATCGTTTATCCCAATGAGGAGGATGTGTTTATGGTGCCTAATCATGAAAAGAAAGGAGATTATTATGTGAATCTGCATTTGTCCGAATCGATGAATGAACATTAATTCTAAAACTGGGGGAAAAGTTGTTTTTCTTATGAAACCAAAGCATGAATATCATCTATGCCAATAAGAAGAATGTGTTTATGTTACCTAATCTCAAAAATAAAGAAGATTATTATGTGAATCCATGTTTGCCCAAATTGACGAATGAACATTAATTTTAAAAATGATAGAAAGAGAAGTTTTTCATAAGAAAGCAATGCATCAATTCATTTATCCCAATGAGGAGAATAAATTTATGTGCCCAATCATTAAAAGAAAAGAGATTATTATGTGAATCCGAGTTTATCTTAATTGAAAAACGAGCATGAATTCTAAAAATGGTAAAAAAAACATGTTTTTCTTATGAAGCGAAAGCTTCAATAACATTTATCCCAATGAGGAGAATGTGTCTATGGTGCCTAATCATGAAAGGAAGGGAGATTATTATGTGAATCTGTGTTTGTCCAAATCAACGAACGAACATTAATTCTAAAAATGGTAGAAAGAGTTATTTTTCTTATGAAACCAAAGCATGAATAACATTTATCCCAATGAGGAAATGTTTTTATGGTGCCTAATTATTAAAAGAAAAGAGATTATTATGTGAATCCGTGTTTGTCCAAATAGATGAACGAACAGTAATTCTAAAAATGATAGAAAAAGAAGTTTTTCTTATGAAACCAAAGTATCAGCATCATTTATGCTAACAAGGAGAATGAATTTGTGGTACCTAATCATTAAAAGAAAGGAGATTATTATGTGAATCCGTGTTTATCTAATTGAAAAACGAGCATTAATTCAAAAAATGGTAGAAAGAGAAGTTTTTCTATGAAACCAAAGCATGAATATCATTTATCCCAATGAGGAAAATATGTTTATGTAGCCTAATCTAAAAAGGAAAGAAGATTATTATGTGAATCCTTGTTTGCCCAAATCGACGAAAGAACATTAATTCTAAAAATAGTAGAAAGAGAAGTTTTTCTTAAGAATCCAATGCATCAATTCATTTAGCCCAATGAGGAAAATGAATTTATGGTGCCCAATCATTAAAAGGAAGGAGATTATTTTATGAATCCGTGTTTATCCTAATTGAAAAATGAACTTTAATTCTAAAAATGGTAAAAAGAGATGTTTTTCTTATGAAACCAAGGCTTCAATATCGTTTATCCCAATGAGGAGAATATGTTTATAGTGCCTAATCACAAAAAAAAAAAGAGATTATTATGTGAATCCGTGTTTGTCTAACTCGACGAATAAACATTAAATCTAAAACTAGTAAAAAGAGATGCTTTTCTTATGAAACCAAACCATGAGTATCATTTATCCCAATGAGGAGAATGTGTTTATGTTACCTAATCTCGAAAATGAAGAAGATTATTATGTGAATTCGTGTTTGCCCAAAATGATGAATGAACATTAATTCTAAAAATAATAGACATAGAAGTTTTTCTTAGTAAACCAACGCATCAATTCATTTATCCCAATCTGGAAAATGAATTTCTGGTGCCCAAGCATTAAGAGAAATAAGATTATTATGAGAATCCGTGTTTATCCCAATCGAAAAATGAACATTAATTCTAAAAATGGTAAAAAAAGATGTTTTTCTTAGGAAACCAAAGCTTCAATATCATTTATCCCAATGAGGAGAATGCATTTATGGTGCCTAATCACGAAAAGAAAGGAGATTATTATGTGAATTCTTGTTTGTCCAAATCGATAAATGCACATTAATTCTAAAACCGACAGAAAGAGATGCCTTTCTTATGAAACCAAAGCATGGATATCATTTATCCTAACGAGGAGAATGTGTTTATGTTGCCTAATCTCCAAAAAAAAGAAGATTATTATGTGAATCCGTGTTTACCCAAATCGATAAACGAACATTAATTCTAAAAGTGATAGAAAGATAAGTTTTTCTTAAAATCCAATGCATCAATTCATTTATCCCAATGAGGAAAATGAATTTGTGGTGCCCAACCGTTAAAAGAAATAAGATTATTATGTGAATCCATGTTTATCCTAATTTAAAAATGAACGTTAATTCTAAAAATGGTAAAAAGAGATGTTTTTCTTATGAAACCAAAGCTTTAATATCATTTATCCTAATAAGGAGAATGGGTTTATGGTGCTTAATCACGAAAGAAAGAGAGATTTTATGTGAATCCGTGTTTGTCCAAATTGAAAAACGAACATTAATTTTAAAAAGGGTAGAAAGAGATGTTTTTCTTGTGAAACCAAAGCATGAATAACATTTATCCCAATGAGGAAATGTGATTATGGTGCCTAATCATGAAAAGAAAGTAGATTATTATATGAATCCGTGTTTGTCCAAATCGACGACAAACATTAATTCTAAAAATGGTAAAAAGATAAGTTTTTCTTATAAAACCAAAGCACCAATATCATTTTTCTCAATAAGGAGAATGTATTTATGGTGCCTAATCATGAAAAGAAAGGAGATTATTATGGGAATGCTTGTTTATCCCAATTGACAAACAAACTTTGATTCTAAATAATGGTAGGATATGAAGTTTTTCTTATGAAACCAAAGCTCAATTCATTTATCCCAATGAGGAGAATGAATTTGTGGTGCCTAATCATTAAAAGAAAGAAGATTATTATGTAAATACATGTTTATCCCAATTGAAAAATGAACTTTAATTCCCAAAATAGGAGGAAGAGATGTTTTTCCTTTGAAACCAAAGCTTCAATATCATTTATCCCAATGGGGAGAATGTGTTTATGGTGCCTAATCACAAAAGGAGAGAGATTGTTATGCAAATCCATGTTTGTCCAAATCAATGAATGGACATTAATTCTAAAAATGGTAGAAAGAGATGTTTTTCTTATGAAACCAAAGCATGAATATCATTTATCCCAAAAAGGAAGATGACTTTGTGGTGCCTAATCACTAAAAAAAAGTAGATTATTATATGAATCCCTGTTTATCCAAATTAATGAACGAACATTAATTCTAAAAATGGTAGAAAGATAAGTTTTTCTAACAAAACCAAAGCACCAATATCATTTATCCCAATGAGGAGAATGTCTTTATGGTGCCCAATCATGAAAAGAAAGGGGATTATTGCGGGAATGCATAGTTATCCCAAGTGACAGATGAACTTTGATTCTAAATACTGGTGGGATGTGAAGTTTTTCTTAAGAAACAAAAGCATCATTCATTTATCCCAATAAGAAGAATGAATTTGTGGTGCCCAATCATTAAAAGAAAAGAGATTGTTATGTGAAGCCGTGTTTATCCCAATTGAAGGACGAACATTAATTCTAAAAATGGTAAAAAGAGAATTTTTCCTGTGAAACCAAACCTTCAGTATCATTTATCCTAATGAGGAGAATGTGATTGTGGTGCCTAGTCATGAAAAGAAAGAAGATTATTATGTGAATCCATATTTGTCCAAATCAACGAATGAACATTAATTCTAAAACTGGTAAAAAGAGATGTTTTTCCTATGAAACCAAAGCATGAATATCATTTATCCCAATGAGGAGAATGTGTTTATATTGCCTAATCTCGGAATGAAAGAAGATTATTATGTGAATCCATTTTTGCCCAAATCGATGAACGAACATTAATTCTAAAAATGATAGAAAGAGAAGTTTTTCTTAAGAAACCAATGCATCAATTCATTTATCCTGATCTGAGAAATTAATTTATGATGCCCAATCATTAAGAGAAATAAGATTATTATATGAATCCGTATTTATCCCAATTGAAAAACAAACATTAATTATAAAAATGGTAAAAAGAAATGTTTTTCTTATGAAACCAAAGCTTCAATATCATTTATCCCAATAAGGAGAATGTGTTTATAGTCCCTAATCATGAAAAGAAAGGAGATTATTATGTGAATCCGTGTTTGTCCAAATCGAAAAAGGAACATTAATTCTAAAACTGGTAGAAAGAGATGCTTTTCTTATGAAACCAAAGCATGAATATCATTTATCCCAATAAGGAAAATGTGTTTATGTTACCTAATCTCGAGAAAAAAGAAGATTATTATGTGAGTCCGTGTTTGCCCAAATCGACGATCGAACATTAATTCTAAAAATGGTAAAAAGATAAGTTTTTCTTATGAAACCAAAGCAACAATATCATTATTTCCAATAAGGAGAATGTATTTATGGTGCCTAATCATGAAAAGAAAGGAGATTATTGCAGGAATGCATATTTATCCCAATTGACAAACAAACTTTGATTCAAATAATGGTGGGGTGTGAAGTTTTTCTTATGAAACCAAAGTGTCAATTCATTTATCCCAACGAGGAGAATGAATTTGTGGTACCTAATCATTAAAAGAAAGGAGATTATTATGTGTATGCATGTTTATCCCAATTGAAAAATGAACTTTAATTCCCAAAATAGGAGAAAGAGATGTTTTTCCTTTGAAACCAAAGCTTCAATATCATTTATCCCAATGGGGAGAATGTGTTTATGGTGCCTAATCACGAAAAGAATAGAGATTGTTATGCGAATCCGTGTTCGTCCAAATCGATAAACGGACAATAATTCTAAAAATGGTAGAAAAAGATGTTTTTTTTATGAAACCAAAGCATGAATATCATTTATCCCAAAAAGGAGGATGTCTTTATGGTGCCTAATCACTAAAAGAAAATAGATTATTATGTGAATCCTTGTTTGTCCAAATTGAAGAACGAACATTAATTCTAAAAATGGTAAAAAGATAAGTTTTTCTTATGAAACCAAAGCACCAATATCATTTTTCCCAATGAGGAGAATGTATTTATGGTGCCCAATCATGAAAAGAAATGAGATTCTTGCGGGAAAGCATGTTTATCCCAATTGGCCGACGAACTTTGATTCTAAATAATGGTGGGATGTGAAGCTTTTCTTAAAAAACCAAAGCATCAATTCATTTATCACAATAAGAAGAATGAATTTGTGGTGCCCAATCATTAAAAGAAAAAAGATTGTTATACGAAGCCATATTTACCCCAATTGAAAAATAAACTTTAATTCTAAAAATGGTAAAAAGCGATTTTTTCTCGTGAAACCAAACCTTCAGTATCATTTATCCCAATGAGGAGAATGCGATTATGGTGCCTAGTCACGAAAAGAAAGGAGATTATTATGTGAATCCATGTTTGTCCAAATTGACGAACCAACATTAATTCTAAAACTGGTAAAAGGAGATGTTTTTCCTATGAAACTAAAGCATGAATATCATTTATCCCAATAAGAAGAATGTGTTTATGTTGGGTAATCTCAGAATGAAAGAAGATTATTGTGTGAATCCGTGTTTGCCCAAATCGATGAACGAACATTAATTCTAAAAATGATAGAAAGAGAAGTTTTTCTTAAGAAACCAATGTATCAATTCATTTATCCCGATCAGGAAAATAAATTTATGGGGGCCAATCATTAAGAGAAATGAGATTATTATATGAATCTGTGTTTATCCTAATTGAAAAATGAACATTAATTATAAAAATGGTAAAAGGAAATGTTTTTCTTATGAAACCAAAGCTTTAATATCATTTATCCCAATGAGGAGAACGTGTTTATGGTCCCTAATCATGAAAAGAAAGGAGATTATTATGTGAATCCGTGTTTGTCCAAATTGACGAAGGAACATTAATTCTAAAACTGGTAGAAAGAGATGCTTTTCTTATGAAACCAAAGCATGAAAATCATTTATCCCAATAAGGAGAATGTGTTTATGTTGCCTAATCTCAAAAAGAAAGAAGATTATTATGTGAGTCCGTGTTTGCCCAAATCGATTATTGAACATTAATTCTAAAAATGATAGAAAGAGAATTTTTTTTAAGAAACCAACGCATCAATTCATTTATCCCAATAAGGAAAATGAATTTGTGGTCCCCAATCATTAGAAGAAATAAGATTATTATGTGAATACGTGTATATCATAATTGAAAAACAAACTTTAATTTTAAAAATGGTAAAAAGAGATGTTTTTCTTGTGAAACCAAAGCTTCAATAGCATCTATCCCAATAAGGAGAATGTGTTTATGGTGCCTAATCATGAAAGAAAGGGAGATTATTATGTGAATCCGTGTTTGTCGAAATCAACAAATGAACATAAAATCTAAAAATGGCAGAAAGAGATGTTTTTCATATGAAACCAAAGCATGAATGACGTTTATCCCAATGAGGAAATGTGTTTATGGTGCCTAATCATTCAAAGAAAAGAGATTATTATGTGAATCCGTGTTTGTCCAAATCGATGAACGAACATTAATTATAAAAATGGTAGAAAGATAAGTTTTTCTTATGAAACCAAAGCTTCAATATCATTTTTCCCAATGAGGAGAATGTATTTATGGTGCCCAGTCATGAAAAGAAAGGAGATTATTGCGAGAATGCATGTTTATCCAAATTGACAGATGAACTTTGATTCTAAATAATGTTGGGATGTGAAGTTTTTGTTTTGAAACCAATGCATCAGTTCATTTATCCTAATCAGAAGAATGAATTTATGGTGCCAAATCATTAAAAGAAAATAGATTATTATATGAAGCCGTGTTTATCCTAATTAAAAAATAAACTTTAATTCGAAAAATGGTAAAAAGAGATTTTTTCTTGTGAAACCAAAGCTTCAGTATAATTTAGCCCAATGAGGAGAATGTGATTATGGTGCCTAATCACAAAAAAAATGAGATTATTATGTGAATCCATGTTTATCCAAATCGATGAGTGAACATTAATTCTAAAGCTGGTAGAAAGAGATTTTTTTTTATGAACCAAAGCATGAATATCGTTTATCCCAATGAGGAAAATGTGTTTATGTTACATAATCTCGAAAAGAAAAAAGATTATTATGTGAATCCGTGTTTGCCCAAATCGACGAACGAACATTAATTCTAAAAATGATAGAAAGAGAAGTTTTTCTTAAGAAACTAACACATCAATTTAGTTATCCTAATGAGGAGAATCAATTTGTGGTGCCCAATCATTAAAAGAAAGGAGACTATTATGGGAATCCATGTTTATCCCAATTGAAAAATGAACTTTAATTCTAAAAAATGGTAAAAAGATATGTTTTTCTTATGAAACCAAAGCTTCAATATCATTTATCCCAATGAGGAGAATGTGTTTATGGTGTCTAATCATGAAAGGAAGGGAGATTATTATGTGAATCCGTGTTTGTCCAAATTGATGAACAAACATTAATTCTAAAAATGGCATAAAGAGATGTATTTCTTATGAAACCAAAGCATGAATAACATTTATCCCAATGAGAAAATGTGTTTATAGTGCCAAATCATTAAAAGAAAAAAAGCTTATTATGTGAATTCGTGTTTGCCTAAATCGACGAACGAACATTAATTCTAAAAATGGTAGAAAGAGAAGTTTTTCTTATGAAACCAAATCTTTAATATCATTTACCCCAATAAGGAGAATGTGTTTATGATGCCCAATCAAGGAATAAAAGGAGATTATTACATGAATGCATGTTTATCCTAATTGATAGATGAACTTTGATTCTAAATAATGGTGGATGCGAAGTTTTTCTTATGAAACCAAAGCATCAATTCATTTATCCCAATGAATTTGTGGTGCCTAATCATTAAAAGAAAGGGGATTATTAAATGAATGCGTGTTTATCGTAATTGAAAAATGAACTTTATTTCTAGAAATGGTAGAAAGAGATGTTTTTCCTTTGAAACCAAAGCTTCAATATCATTTATCCCAATGTCGAGAATGTCTTTATGGTGCCCAAACATGAAAAGGAAGGAGGTTATTACGTGAATCCATGTTTATCCCAATTAAAAGATGAACTTTGATTCTAAATAATGATTGGATGCACAGTTTTTCTTAAAAAACCAAAGCATCAATTCATTTATCCTAATGAGGAGAATGAATTTGTGGTGCCCAATCATTAAAAGAAATGAGATTATTATGTGAATACGTGTTTATCCCAATTGAGAAATGAACTTTAATTCTAAAAATGGCAGAAAGAGATGTTTTTTGTATGAAACCAAAGCATGAATATCATTTATCCCAATGAGAAAATGTGTTTATAGTGCCTAATCATTAAAAGGAAAGAGATTATTATGTGAATCTGTGTTTGTCCAAACTGACGAATAAACATTAATTCTAAAAATAGTAGATAGAGAAGTTTTCTAAAACCAAAGCATGAATATCACTTATCCCAACAGGGAGAATGTGTTTATGGTGCCCAATCATGAAAAGAAAGGAGATTATTACATGAATGCATGTTTATCCCAATTGACAAACAAACTTTGATTCTAAATAATGGTGGGATGCGAAGTTTTTCTTATGAAACCAAAGTGTCAATTCATTTATCCCAATGAGGAGAATGAATTTGTGGTGCCTAATCATTGAAAGAAAGGAGATTATTATGTGAATACGTGTTTATCCTAATTGAAAAATGAACTTTAATTCCCAAAATAGGAGAAAAAGATTTTTTTCATTGAAACCAAAGCTTCAATATCAATTATTCCCATAGGGAGAATGTGTTTATGGTGCCTAATCACGGAAGGAAAGGAATTGTTATGCGAATCGGTATTTATCCAAATCGACGAACGGATATTAATTCTAAAAATGGTAGAAAGAGATGTTTTTCTTATGAAACCAAAGCCTGAATATCATTAATCCCAAAGAGAAGGATGTCTTTATGGTGCCTAATCACTAAAAGAAAATAGATTATAATGTGAATCCGTGTTTGTCCAAATCGACGAAGAAACATTAATTCTAAAAACGATAGAAAGAGAAGTTTTTCTTATGAGATCAAAGCATCAATACCATTATCCCAATGAGGAAAATTTGTTTATGGCGCCCAATCATGAAATAAAAGGAGATTATTATGTGAATTCATGTTTGTCCAAATCGACAAATGAACATTGATTCTAAAAATGGCAGAAAGAAAAGTATTTCTTATGAAACCAAAGCATCAATTCATTTATCCCAGTGCGGTGAATAAATTTATGGTGCCCATTCGTTAAAAGAAAGGAGATTATTATGTGAATCTGTGTTTATCCAATTAAAAAAATGAACTTTAATTCTAAAAATGGATGAAAGATAAGTTTTTCTTATGAAACCAAAGCATTAATACCATTTATCGCAATAAGGAGAATGTGTTTATGGTGTCCAATCATAAAATGAAAAGAGATTACTATGTGAATCCGTGTTTATCCCAATTGAAAAATGAACTTTAATTCTAAAAATAGCCGAAAGAGAAGTATTTCTTATGAAACCAAAGCATGAATTCATTTATCCCAGTGCAAAGAATGAATTTGTAGTGCCCAGTTAGTAAAAGAAAGGAGATTATTATGTGAATCCGTGTTTATCCAATTGAAAAATGAATTGTAATTCTAAAAATGGTAGAGAAAGAAGTTTTTCTTATGAAACCAAAGCATCAATACCATTTATCGCAATGAGGAGAATTTGTTTATGGTGCCCAATCATAAAATGAAAGGAGATCATTATGTGAATTCGTGTATATCCCAATTACAAAACGAACTTTAATTCTAAAAATGGCCAAAAGAAAAGAATTTCTTATGAAACAAAAGCATCAATTCATTTATCCCAGTGCAGAGAATGAATTTATAGTGCCCAATCATTAAAAGAAAGGAGATTATTATTTGAATCCATGTTTATCCAATTGAAAAACAAACTTTAATTCTAAAAATGGTAGAAAGAGATGTTTTTCTTATGAAACCAAAGCATGATATCATTTATCCCAAAGAGGAGGATGTCTTTATGGTGCCTAATCACTAAAAGAAAATAGATTATTATGTGAATCTGTGTTTGTCCAAACCGACGAATGAACATTAATTCTAAAAATGGTAGATAGAGAAGTTTTCTTCTGAAACCAGAGCATGAATATCATTTATCGTAATGAGGAGAATGTGTTTATGGTGCCCAATCATGAAATGAAAGGAGATTATTATGTGAATTCATGTTTCTCCAAATTGATGAATGAACATTAATTCTAAAAATGGTAGAAAAAAAAAGTGTTTCTTATGAAACCAAATTATCAATTCATTTATCCCAGTGCGGAGAATGAATTTGTGGTGCCCAATCATTAAAAGAAAGGAGATTATTATGTGAATCTATGTTTATCCAATTGAAAAACGAACTTTAATTCTAAAAATGGTTGAAAAATAAGTTTTTCTTGTGAAACCAAAGCATCAATACCAATTATCGCAGTAAGAAGAATGTGTTTGTGGTGCCCAGTCATAAAATGAAAGGAGACTATTATGTGAATCCATGTTTATCCGAATTAAAAAATAAACTTTAATTCTAAAAATGGCTGAAAGAGAAGTATTTCTTATGAAACAAAAGCATTAATTCATTTATTCTAGTGCAGAGAATTAATTTGTGGTGCCAAATCATTAAAAGAGAGAAGATTATTATGTGAATCCATGTTTATCTAATTAAAAAATGAACTTTAATTCTAAAAATGGTAAAAAGAGATGTTTTTCTTATGAAACTAAAGCTTCAATATCATTTATCCCAATTAGGACAATGTGTTTATGGTGCCTAATCATGGAAAAAAAGAGATTATTATGTGAATCCATGTTTGTCCAAATTGATGAGCGCATATTAACTCTAAAAATGGTAGAAAGAGAAGTTTTTCTTTTGAAACCAACACATCAATTCATTTATTCCAATAAAGAGAATGAGTTTGTGGCACCCAATTAAGAAAGGCTAGGAGATTATTATGTGAATCCGAGTTTATGTAATTGAAATATGAACTTTAATTCTAAAAATGGTAAAAAGAGATGCTTTTTTTAAGAAACCAAAGCATGAATATCATTTATCCCAAGAAGGAGAATGTGTTTATGGTGCGTAAACATGAAAAGAATGGAGATTATTATATGAATCTATGTTTGTCAAAATCAGCGAACGAACATTAATTCTAAAAATGGTAGAAAGAGAAGTCTTTCTTATGAAACCAAAGCATCAATACCATTTATCCCAATGAGGAGAATGAGTTTATGGTGCCTAATCATTAAAAGAAAGGAGATTACTATGTGAATCCATATTTATCTCAATTGAAAAATAAACTTTAATTCTAAAAATGGCCGAAAAAGAAGTATTTCTTATGAAACCAAAGCATTAATTCATTTATCCCAGTACGAAGAATGAATTTGTGGTACCCAATAATTAAAAGAAAGGAGATTAATAGGTGTATCTATGCTTATTCAATTTAAAAATGAACTTTAATTCTAAAAACGGTAGAAAGAGATATTTTTCTTATGAAACCAAAGCTTCAATATCATTTATCCCAATGAGGAGAATGCATTTATGGTGCCTAATCTTGAAAAGAAAAGAGATTATTACATGAATCCGTATTTGTCTAAATCAATGAATGAGCATTAATTCTAAAAATAGTAGAAAGAGAAGTTTTTTTTATGAAATGAAAGCATGAATATCATTTATCCAAATGACAATAATGTTTTTATGGTGCCCAATCATGAAATGAAAGGAGATTATTATGTGAATCCGTGTTTATCCCAATTGAAAAATGAACTTTAATTCTAAACAATGCCGAAAGAGAAGTATTTCTTATGAAACCAAAGCATCAATTCATTTATCCAAGTGCGAAGAATGAATTTGTGGTGCCCAATCATTAAAAGAAAGGCAATTAATAGGTGAATCCGTGTTTATCCAATTGAAAAATGAACTTTAATTCTAAAAATGGTAGAAAGAGATGTTTTTCTTATGAAATTAGAGATTCAATATCATTTATCCGAATGAGGAGAATGTGTTTATAGTGCCTAATCACAAAAAGAAAGGAGATTCTTCTGTGAATCTGTGTTTATCTGAATCAATGAACGAATATTAATTCTAAAAATGGTAGAAAGAGAAGTTTTTCTTATGAAACCAAAGCATGAATATCATTTATCCCAATTACGAGAATGTGTTTATGGTGCCCAATCATGAAATGAAAGGAGATTGTTACATTTATGCATATTTATCCCAATTGATAGAGAACTTTGATTCTAAATAATGGTGGGATGCAAAGTTTTTCTTATGAAACCAAAGCATCAATTCATTTATCCCAATGAGGAGAATGAATTTATGGTGCCCAATCATTAAAAGAAAAGAGATTATTTTGTGAATGTGTGTTTATCCAATTGAAAAATAAAACTTTAATTCCAAAAATGGTAGAGAGAGATGTTTTCCTTTTGAAACCAAAGCTTCAATATCATTTATCCTAATGAAGAGAATATGTTTATGGTGCCTAATCACAAAAAGAATGGAGATCATTATGTGAATCCATGTTTGTCCAAATAGACGAACGAACATTAATTCTAAAAATGGTAGAAGAAGAAGTTTTTCTTATGAAACCAAAGCATCAATATCATTTGTCCCAATAAGTAGAATGTGTTTATGGTGCCTATTCACGAAAAGAAAGAAGATTATTATGTGAATCTGTGTTTGTCCAAATCGATGAATGAACATTTATTCTAAAAATTATAAAAAGAGAAATTTTTCTTGTGAAACCAAAGCATCAATATCATTTATCCCAATAAGGAGAATCTGTTTATGATACCCAATCATGAAAAGAAAGGAGATTATTATCTTAATGCATATTTATCCCAATTGATAGATGAACTTTGATCCTAAATAATGGCTAGATGTGAAGTTAAAAGGAAAAAGAGTATTATGTGAATCTGTGTTTATCCAAATCGACAAACGAACATTAGTTTTAAAAATGGCAAAAAGAGAAGTTTTTCTTATGAAACTAAAGCATCAATATCATTGTTAGCCTTAATGGAGAGATTGAACCAAGAGGGGGGTGAATTGGTTCTATAAAAACCTTGTAAAATTGAAACTTAAATAAGATAAGGAGGAGAGAAAAATCAACAAAGAATGTATAGAGGTTCAGTCCTTTAATTTGGAACCTATGTCCTCTCTTCTTTGTACTTTCTTACCAAGGTGATTTTCATAATTCTTTAAAGAAATTTGTTACCTTTTGGGATAAGGTATAACCTTACACAACTATCTTTTAAGGCTTAGATAGAACCTTTCAAATCCTTTGAGAATTATACCTCAAACTCTCAAGTATTTTCACTCACTTTCACTCAACCCTTTTTTGCTAAAAAAAATTATTTTACAAACTAATTGAACCTCTAGTAGGTGGATGTTTGCTGGAACTTAAGTACAAGAAAAATGAGATACAAGAATATGAATTAGTATAAGTAGAAATAAAGATTTTGATGATTTTGAGCTTTTAATGTTCAATGATTCAATGAAATCTGTATCTCTTTTTCATCAGCTGTTTGGAACCTCTATTTATAGTTGCAAATTGATTCATAGACGTTGGGCATTTAATGTGGTGGTTGGAGAGCCATTGTAGCCTTCATAAATGCTGATTTCTGTTCAATCCCGTGCTAAAGTATCGATACAATACCAATAGTATTGATATACAGTTCAAAAAAGTTACCATTACAACATGTTATATCGATACTGTAGTCTCAGTATCAATACTAAGCAGCCGGTATCAATATAGATACCTTTGTATTGATACATATGAGGGTTTGAGCCAAATGTAGGCTACTGCTAAGCTCTATATCGATACTCATGGGGTCAGTATTGATACTCATCAATATTTATCGATACATATACACTTGTATCGATACATTTGAGGGTTTCATGCAAACTTTGGCTACTGCCAAGCCCTGTATCGATACTTAGGGAGCTAGTATCGCTACTAAGCAAGCTATATCAATACACATGTTCATTGTATTGATGCATTTGAGGGTTTTATGCATAGTATCGATACTGGTCTTTAAAACTCATTTGTAAAATCATTTTTGTTGACTCAAACACATCTTAGTGAATTGCCTTAGTACTTTTAAGGATCTTTTTCAATTTAAATGAAGTTGAGTATTAGTTTTAACTTAAGTTGTTGGTTATATCAAAACTAAATTCAAGGTTAACAATCTCCCTCTTTTTGATATAACAAAACTTAAGATAAATTTGCTTGTGTTTGAGTTTAATCAAAAATAAAACTCCTCCTCAATAAATTGCCAAAAATTTAAGTTTGAGTTTAACATATAATCCGGGTTCCAATATATGCATAATCAATTCATAACTTCCCCTCAACATATGCATGGTTAATTCATGATTCGTGAGTAACATATTACAAATTTAAGGTTTTTCTCCCCCTTTTTGTTATATCAAAGACAAAATTCAAGGAAAAACAATGTGCGAAGCATATGTATAAGTAAGCATACCTAGGATAAAATGTGCAAAGCAAAATCATGAAACAACATAAAGTAGCATAGAAGTCTGGAATCATGAAAACCAATTAAGATAAATCCTAACAACAACCTAAAGATATGAAGTTTATCAAATAAAACACCATAAAGTTTAACATCCTAAGGTGACTAGACGTCATCGGTAGGAGGATTCTCGATGGGTGGAGGAGTAGGTAGATGTGCACGAGGAAGGGTAGCGGAGGAGGCATGGAATTGCTCTATAAGAGCTCGATGATTTTGCTCAAGAGCAGAGAGATGAGCATCAATTTTGTCAAAACATCCTTCCCATGTATCAAACCGATTCATAATTAATGTAAATTATGGGAAGAGCCATGGGTGTAGGAACCGAAGGTGGAAGAGGCGAAGGAGGCTCATCAAGCTCTATTTCATCATGATCGTCAGGAGCTAGAGCAACCGGTTGCTCGAGTGGTAGCTGTCGATGAGCTTTTGAAACAAAGTCTCCGCCTTAAGTTTCATAGTCGGTAAATCCCATTGATTTGCGATCGATGTAGCGATATGTCGTGACCATGATGCTGAGGTCGCATGAAAGATTGAGACCTTGAGTTTCAAAGGAGTAACTCAAGGCCATGCCGTGAAGAAGGCTATGACACCTTCGTACACATAGAATGAGGTCAAAAAAAATAAAGTAAGCTAGATTTAGATGGGTGCCAGATTGTAACATATGCAGCCACTAATAATCCGCGTCGCTAAGCACAGTATATTTGGTTCCGTATAGACAGAGTACATGTGAGATTATGAGATGAAGTAAGTGATCAACTGGCAAAAAGTGCGTGGCTTTGTTGTGAGGGGTGTATAGTGCATCGAGCCTTCATTGATAATGCCTTTATTTGGAAAATTGAAGGTGTGGCGAGGGAAGCCATGTTGTCCAAGATATCTTGTCCTAAAAGATAGGACCGAATAGCAATGATGTTGTCATGGTCATCAACAACGAGAGATGCATTGCTAAGGAAGGCACGGATAAGATTTTCATGCATCGAAACATTTAGTGATAGGATTTTGGTCCATCTGAAAGTGTCAAAGGTTTGAAGGTAAGAATAGTTGATGGATCGGAGAAATAGAAAATCGATTACGCGACATTGTTGAATTGGCATTCGGGCATAAATAGTAGTGAATTACTCTCAAGCCCATGTGTCACGAAAGTAAAAGTCAAAGAAAAATTAAGTTTGGGCTAGAGGTGGTTATCGTGCAGAAGAGGTGGATGCACGGGTGATGGGACCCTATCGACATGCAGTTTGTTTGGTTTTAGGAGTCGTGTGTTTGTGAAGACTTTTATCGAACAGGTGGTGGGCGAATAGGTTGAGTGTTTTAGAGGTTGTTTGAGGTATTTTATCAAGCAGGTGATGGGCTCTAAAAATAGATTTCAAATTGTGTGATGTAAGAAGTGTATCTAGAATTGATCACACAAACAATGATGGGGAATGGTTTAGGAAAGATACAGAGGTGATTTAACGGAAGAAATTTAGGCAAATTAGTTGAATTTAGAGAGAGAGGTGGTGAGAGTAGATTTTCTGGAAAGTGTTGAAATCTTGATGATTTGGATTGTAATGGGTGATTTGAAATGATTTTGGGGAAGAGAGATAATAGAATTTGGTGATTTGATGGGTTGGTTTTGAACAGAAAATAGAGGATGATGGGATTTGATGGTGGCGTAATGGAACAAGAGAGAAAGCAAGAGGATGAACAGTATTTCGAATGGGATTTGAATCGCACAGGGGGTGCCTAAATGAACAGTCAGTATCGATACATAAGAAGCAGTATCGATACAAAGAACACTTCTGGGTTCTGTATCGATACAAGGAACTGGGTCTTGAGACTTAGATAAAATACTATTTGTATCGATACTCATTGAGCAATATTGATACTGTGTATCGATACAGAAGGAAAAACATCGATACAAAGAACAAATCTAGGTTTGTATCGATACACTAAAAACAAGTCTCGATACAAAAGTGATGAATGTACAGGAATCGATATAGCTAGCCTTGGATGGGTTCATTTTCAATAGGATCTCATCGAATTAGATGGCATTTTAATCTAATTATTAGTTTAAACATTTGAAAAAAAATTTCTTGGACCAAATTAAGATCATTCAAGGCTTAATCATGATACGACAACCTTTTTCAAAGATTCATGTCAATCAAACAAACAAATGTGCAAAACTAGTGTTATCAACCTAAGCATTTATACAAGCAACATTAAGGCACAGCAATAGGATTGGATCAAATTATGAACTTTAGGGTGTGTTCATTAATCCGAGCTCTCTTCTAATTGTGCAAAATCTATCCTTGTCAAATGGTTTAGTGAAAATATTAGCTAATTGATGCAGAGTGTCAACAACTCAAGCACTATATCACCTTTTTTCACATGATCTCTAATGAAGTGATGTCTAATTTCTATGTGCTTGGTTCTAGAATGTTGGATTGGATTTTTGGTAAGACAAATGGCACTAGTATTGTCATATTTAATTGGAATATGATCCATGGTGATGCCAAAATCCTCCATTTGTTGTTTTATCCATAAAATTTAGGCACAACGACTACCTGCGGATAAGTATTCTACTTCAGTTGTGGATAAGGCAACACTATTTTGTTTCTTGGAAAACCATGATATAAGCATATTTTCAAGAAATTGACATGTTCCAGAAGTGTTCTTCTTATCAATTTTACATCCACCAAACTTCACATTGGAGTAAGCATGTAGGATAAGGGATGATTCTTTAGGATACATAGGCCTAGATTTGGAGTGTCTCTAAGGTATCTAAAAATTTTTTTTATGGCAATTAGATGAGACTCTCATGGTGTTGATTGGTATCTAGCACATAAGCATACACTAAACATTATGTCTGGTCTACTTGCAGTAAGATATAGCAATGAACCTATCATAGACCTATAAAGTTTAGAGTCAATGATTTTACCTTCTTCATCTTTTTCAAGCTTTGTTGAGGTACTCATTAGTGTGGAGCAAGGCTTTGCTTCATCCATTTTAAACCTCTTGAGTAATTCTTTAGTGTACTTTGCTTGATTGATGAAGATGCCATCTTGAGTTTGTTTAATTTGTAATCCTAAAAGAATGTCAATTCTTCCATCATGCTCATTTTGGTGTACTTTGCTTGATTGATGAAGATGCCATCTTGAGTTTGTTTAATTTGTAATCCCAAAAAGAATGTCAATT
>JBBYHL010472543.1:0-13475 GCA_038381835.1 Adansonia madagascariensis | reverse complement strand
ATACTGTTTTCAAAATTGTCAGATCTGATTGACATTGTTCAAATAACTTTCAATTTTATATCACATGTTATTGTGTCTGGATTACTTTTTCGTGTCATAAAAGTATTTACGATGTTATATATTTACAAATTTTGACACATTAATAATTCATTTTGTTTAGATTTTGACACATACATCTATTTGTATTGTGCTGATGTTATTTTTCATGCTTTGTTTTAATTATTTTTTCCTGTTATGTTTGTGTAATAAATCATTTTGTATTCTAACCTGCTTGGTTTAATTCATATTATTCAAATAACTTTTAATTTTATGTTGCATGTTGTAAATGATTGAAAATTATTATTTGTCTTGATTAAATCAGATAATTTTAAACATTTATATCTTACTTTAAAAATTGTCTCAAGTGTGAATATTTTTCACAATTTGGCATAATGATTCAATTTAAAATTTTAAGTTCATTAACTTAAATTTTTAATACTAAAAATTTGGGATTAATTATTATTTATATAAAAAAATTTGATAATAATAGAAAATATTATTTAAAAATTTCTCAAAAATTGAAAAATAGTAAAGATTTTTAATGATATTTGTTAGAAAAGAGTTTCTTAAATGAATTTCATCAAAAGATGAGTAAATTTTAACAAATAATATAAAAATATTGAGAATTAAATTTATGTAATTATAAAAAAATTAGGATAAAATACATATTATTTAAGAATATCTAGTTAATAAATTTTATTTAATGTTAAGAAGTTATGATTTTAAATAATTTTAAAAAAATAAATAAAGAAATAAATAAATAATTAATTATGATTTTATGTGAATTGAAATTTTATAAAAGAAAATTGTGAGCCGGTGAAATCGAGGGGAAAATTCTAGTTAATAACGTTTTCATCGTCCATTGCTCTTATAATAACTATTTCATTGCTGTTGTGAATCAAGGACGGCGGATAGCATTTAGAATAATGGAAAGGTAGAAGAAATGTATCTTAATTTGGGAACAACCAGTGGTTAGCGTTGCGCGGTCCATATCGTTGGTTTACCTAGCGATGGTGTGGAGTGGAGTGCTTCTCACTCTTTAGCTTTTGATCAGTAGGAGACTAGAAGAGGGCTTAAATAAATAAAATCTTACCTAGCAGTAGCAGTAGCAGTGGCAGTGGCAACTGCACTCGGTCGGTGCCAACCTATTTTACCTATATAAGACTAAAATTAAAATAAAATAGAAACATACATTGAAAAGGGGTTTCTTGGAACACGATTTGCATAATTTTGTTTCCCATTTCCTCTGGATCTGTTCTGCTATTGCTGGTGAGGAAATGGAGAGAATAAGGGCGTGCTTGATAGCATTGGCCCTTGTGTGCCTATGCGGCGGCGTAGCCCAGGTGAGATCCACTGCTTCTGATCATCGTTATAAAGCTGGAGATGAAGTTCCTCTCTATGCTAATAAAGTGGGTCCTTTCCACAATCCCAGGTATTCCTTCCTTTCTTTTGCCTTTGGATCTCAACTCAACTCAACTTGGAATTTTAAGTTTTGAATTTCTTTTGTTTCTGTAATTGACAGTGAGACCTACCGTTACTTCGATTTCCCATTCTGTTCCTCAGGTAGGTTTCATTTTGTGTCTATTTTCTAATGTTTGTAATTGAATTAATCAATTAATTCTTTGTTTTAGAGAGTTTAAAAGTAAATAATTTGAGGGCGTGGTGTGGTTGTGCACTGCAGCCCCCGTGAAGGAGAAGAAAGAAGCTCTGGGTGAAGTGTTGAATGGTGATCGGCTAGTGAGTGCCCCTTACAAACTTGAGTTCTTGACTGAAAAAGAGGCTGAAATTGCTTGCAAAAGGAAGCTCACCAAGGAAGAAGTTGCCAAGTTCAGAACCGCTATCTCAAAAGACTATTACTTCCAAATGTACTATGACGACCTTCCTATTTGGGGTTTCTTCGGGAAAGTTGATATGGAAGGCAAGGCCGATCCAACTGGCTACAAATATTATCTCTTTAAGCATCTCATATTCAAGATTTTTCACAACAAGGATCGTGTCATTGAGATTGCTGTTCTATTTGATTCCAACGCCCTTGTGGACCTCACAGAAGATGAACCAGTTGATGTCGATTTCATGTACACTGTTAAATGGAAGCAAACAGACACTCCTTTTGAGAAGCGGATGGACAAGTACTCGCTATCTTCTTCCTTGCCACACCATCTGGAAATCCACTGGTTCTCAATCATTAATTCATGCGTCACCGTTTTGTTATTGACTGGTTTCCTGGCAACCATTCTTATGCGAGTCCTTAAGAATGATTTCATTAAGTAAGAATCATTTCCCTCTGTTTTGATACATGGAAATCCATATTTAATTCAAATCAAATTACACAGTTTCATTTTTCAATTCCTGTATTCCTTGCTTTATAGGTATGCACATGATGAGGAATCAGCAGATGACCAGGAGGAGTCTGGGTGGAAGTACATTCATGGTGATGTGTTCAGGTACCCAAAGCACAAGTCTTTGTTTGCAGCGGCTCTTGGTTCTGGCACCCAGCTCTTTACGCTGTGAGTATCATCCAACGTAGTTAATAGTTAGTCTCCAAACAAAAGACCAAGGAAAGTGACAGATAGATTTGACCTTCCATTAAAAGTTCATATATATATATATATATATTTTCTGAGCAATCTGTTGACTGTCTATTTGTTTGCATCCTTTTTTTCAGTACAAGTTTCATTTTTATCCTTGCGCTAGTTGGGGTCTTTTATCCATATAACCGAGGAGCTTTGTTCACTGCTCTGGTCGTTATTTATGCCCTTACATCTGGAATTGCTGGCTACACTGCAGCCTCTTTCTATTGTCAGCTAGAAGGAGCAAATTGGGTATGTAATACTGTCTCTCTTTCTGTTTCCCATTTCCTGTCCATAAATTACTTATTAGTTTGAAGTTGAGAACATTAGATGATTACATATTGAGGAATCCCTTTCTAGTTTATAATAATCATCATCCTAATCTCTTTACTAATATAAAAGGAGTGACTGAGTTTAGTGTCACAAGTCAACTCAGTCACTTCTTTTATCAAAACACCCCGAATATAAGGTAATAAAAAATAAATAAATATAATATCAAGGGTGTTTTGGTATATTTTAATTTTTTTATGCTTTTTAAAATTTAAAAACTACCTACCCTTAAAAGAAAACTACCCATATTGATAAAAAAAATTATTTATTATTTATTTTTTAAACACTCACAAAGTGAGTGTAACCGATTCTAGTTAAAAATAAATTGGCTTTGCTGGTCAAACCAAATAAAACGTTTCTGCTTTATATTTTTGTTTGTTTGCTTTTTTTATTTTTTTATTTTATTTTTTTGTAATTCAGAAATAGACATATTCAGATAAGATTGAGAGAGAAACATAAGATATGAGGGAGAAAACGTCAAATAATTTGTAAAGGGTGAAAATCTCAAATATTCATTGTCCAAACACCTAACCGTAATCATTTTAATGTAGATAGTTATATGCTAAACCCTAAAGCCACAAAATACTAAATATATCCCTAAAACCTTAATTCTTTTGATTAAGCAAAACTAATTAATATATAATAGGATAGCTAAATAACCTTTATCTACATAAATGACTCTGTACTCATAAAATATAGTGTCTTTGTTCCAAATTGAATGTTAATCTTACTATTTTAGGATGTTTAATGTCTACTTTCCCCAAAATGGAAGAAAATTTTCCAATGTTGCCCTGCATTTAAAATATTTTGGGTGGGGCACCTCTGGCTTTTACAGTTTTAAGGGCAATGTTTGTAAAATAAAAAAGAAGAAAATGATGCCTCGTTCCTAAAACATTGTGCCATTTGGAAAGTGTACATTCAATTTGGAGCAAAAGGAGTAACAAAATCACAACCTACTCCATCGGTCTCAAACTGAATGTTCACATTTTCCTTTTCGGATTGTCTCAAATTAATATCAACTTTCCTAAATGAAAAGCATTTTTTTTTTCAATGTTGCCATTCATGAAAATACTAACTTTATGTGTGCCTTCTGACTTTATGATGCTCTAAGGGTGGAAGTTTAAAGTTAGGCTTTGCAATGGCACACTCCTTTCCCTAAGGGTGTAACCAATTGGTTCTAAAATTTTCACTGTAGTTTTTTGAACTACTTGAATATCCTTGATAACTTCGGTTTAGCAGTTAAAATATGAGTTTCAATTGGATCCTTTTTCATAAGTACACTGGAGGAATGTGTTTGAGAAGTTTGAGCTGAAAAGGAATTTGCAGATACATTAACTTTTGCCAATTTATTATTTAATTTACCATATTCATTCTTTGATTCCAACAAACAAATTGTAACAGCCAATTTCAAGTATTTTCTTGCTTCAAAGCATATAAAATATGGTATTGATAGAGCAGTCAAGGATAATGGTTCTACAACCATATCTATCTTTGAAAGTAATCAACTCATACAAATGCAAAGTACCTTCATAGGTTTCATCTTTCCAAACTCTCAATGTTCTAAGTTGTCTTGTTCATCTCAAGAAGGTTTCACGAACAGATCATAAAAATTCTGACCTATAGAGGAGGAATCTTGCAAGACAGACGTAAAAAACTCGACACACATTACAAAAAATTGTCATGTTAAAAGCACATGGAATGTTGTTAATGTCAGAAAAGCAACAGAAGAGTTGCCACATGGGGTGGGTTAGGGGCGATCGGGATATTTTTGTGTTTTTTAATTTTTTTTCAAACAGAATTGTTCTTTAGAACAAACTTGGTTGGAGTTTTATTTGGTTATATATTTTTTGTTGTGTGCTTATGGCATGGATAGAGAGAATAGACTGATAGTGGGAGCTCTCTTGAATTCTAATACCAATTTGATGTAGAACAATTAGGGGAAAATAGATAGATAATTGAAATTGCAAAGGAAATAGGGAGAGAAACAGAATAAATAGGGGAAAAAACAGAAGAATCGTTAGTGCTAGAAAATATCAACATTCAATTTCTCAAATCTCAAATGTTCATCATCCAAAACCTAAAATAACATAGATATATCTAAGCAAAATACCAAATATAACCTAGAATTAGATGTGGCAAAATGAGTTTGAACTCGAAAATCCATTCAAAAGAATCCGAACCTGAACTTGCCAGATGGAAATTGGTCAAAAGTTGGCCCTTAACACAAAGAAACATAGACCTAAAAGATCAAACCCTAAAAGATCTGAACTCGAAATGACCCAAACCTGATGTCAGTTTGAGCCAAAACCGTAATAAACTGAAGATAATTCTAATGAAGTTAATTATGATTTTATTTTAACCCAAACCTAACTCAAACTCAAGGAAACTGGACTAAGAGACAACCAAAATTTGATCAACTTGAACTCAAAATGACTTGAACCTAAAATTAGCCAAACTTGAAACAACCCAAACCCAAACCCAAAATGACTTGATCTACACCTGCCTGTTTTGCCAGCTCTACCCAAAACCCTCATACTTGCATAAATAAGCAAAATTTAATTAATATAGAAAAGCCTAAATAACCTAAATCTCTAAAATGATGACATTTAAGATGACATTTAACTAATAAAATAACTATAACCTTTGTTTACAGTCTCCTTTTCTGCTCCATCACACACTCATATTTGAGTTTTTGAAACAATTCCTTGTAGCCCCAAAATCCTTGATTGCTTGAACCCTCCACCATTTACTTAGTTTTCTTCATTACCTCATTCAAAAGAACTTCTGAATCTGTCAAAAAATTTCTTTCTGTAACTTTTCCTCACAAGCGTAGCTAGCCCCTCTTTCAAAGCTACAGCTTCAGCTAACTAGGCGGAATATGCTGCAACTTCTTTGTGTGGAGTGTAGACCACCAGTGACCTTTCCGTCACACTTTATGATCACCACTCCAGTGCCTCCTTTCTCATCAGCCTGGTTAATGGTTCCACTCCCAACCTTAGGGCTCCAAAGCTCATGTTCTGCAAAGACAGCTTCATCCTTTCTACTTTGCTGCTTTCTGTCTACCCCAAGTGTTTTTATAAATACCCATACTGTTGCTTCCTCCATCATAATAACTGTGATTGCATCTGGTTTTGATTTCTCAAAGATTGCCTCACCTATGTTTTTCCATATCATCCACAGATTAAAAGCCACTCTAGTCATAAATGTTAATTTTGCTATTTATTTTTCACTAGAATTCATATTTCCTTATGCCATTTTATCAAATGACCCAAATCTTGTATGTTCATTCATATTATTGTTTAAGGCGTTAGAGCTTACAAACCAAACCTTTCTTGCCCTTTCATAGAGTGATAGGATATGTTAAATGGTCTGGACACAACCCTGCAGAAGATGCCTCTCAGAGCATCCTCCAGTTTTTCATCCATACGTTCTCATAGGAAGCCACAGTATTTGTAAACATTCTCCAACAGGATTTTCACTTTTGCTGGAGCCGATTTATTCCGGATGCTTTCCCAAATTCTGTCATTTGCTATATGAGAAGCAGGGAAATTTATCCTGGGGTCGGACCTTTGTTTAAGAAGATGGTAGCCTGACTGGATAGAAATTTTCTGGGATCATCTTTCCAAATCAATTTATCCTTTTGACAGAATCCTTCTAAAGCTACATTTCGAGGTGTTCTGCTTTCTGTTCAATTGGATTCTTGTAATTTGACTGAGATGATTCTCTCATACTTGGCCTCACTCTTCCAAGTTATAACTAGCCATCTGATTTTAACTAATCTCTCTTGTAGAGTTAATAGCATTTTATCAATTATCCAAAAGAAAAAAAAATTATCCTCATGTTGGAAAATGATAAATAATTATAGGCTCACTTGAATCCTGTTATTTTTCAATTTTATGGATGGCATATGGCACATTGATTTTTATGGGTGAAATATTTTTTACATATGAAAAATATTGTTTGCTCAATTGATTGACTGCTGAATAGTTGGCCCAGTGAGTTGTTTTCCTCACGAGGTTGGTGTCTGTCTAGGGTTTTACACTGTTCATATCTGGTTAGGGTTATCATGATGTATAAATATGTTATACTGCACAAATAGTTTTCCATAAAGAGTGAAACTATGCTGAGTCTACAGTGTTACCAAGATGCCCTAATGTGAACGAATTCCAGGACTAACTTTCTGCTTGTCCATGAGAACATCCTATGCTCCCTACCAATCTTGGAATTTGAGAAAAATAAAAGTGGAAAAAGACTGTCTGCGAATGACATGTTACCATATTGTGCATTTGTCCTTGGAAAAACAGAACTGAGAAGCATGAGTGGAAACTGGTTCTTAGGGATTGCAGCTCATATTTATAGATTCAAAGCAAAATTATACTATGTTTGTCTGCATGACGAACATTCTCAAAATTCCAATTGCTTCATTGGATTGAGTCTTATACTGATTTTATGTTCACTATTGTTTTAATATAAGCATCATGCAATGGCAATTAAGCAATTTGTTATCTTAATCCTTCCTCTCTTGGCTGCTGAATCTCAATGACAGAGAGTAGGAACTTGTGACCAAAAACATGCTAGACTCCTTATTTTAGAATGATAACCAAGTGAAAATGTATTGCTAAAATTTGAATATCTTTTTGGTCACTTCTGATATTACTACCTTTTTTCATGACAGGTGAGAAACTTATTACTAACTGGAAGCTTGTTTTGCGGACCTCTTTTTGTCACATTTTGCTTTCTTAATACTGTCGCAATTGCTTATAAAGCCACGGCAGCATTACCATTTGGAACCATTGTGGTGATTTTTCTCATATGGGCTCTGGTCACATCTCCTTTATTAGTGTTAGGTGGTATTGCTGGGAAGAATAGCAAGGCAGAGTTTCAAGCCCCTTGTCGCACCGCAAAATATCCTAGAGAGATACCGCCATTGCCTTGGTACCGGAAAACTCTTCCTCAGATGGCAATGGCAGGGTTCTTGCCATTCAGTGCTATCTATATTGAACTTTATTACATATTTGCCAGTGTGTGGGGACATAAGATCTACACCATATACAGCATCCTGTTTATTGTCTTTATCATTCTCTTGATTGTCACCGCTTTTATCACCGTGGCTTTGACTTATTTTCAACTTGCTGCTGAAGACCATGAGTGGTGGTGGAGGTATGTTATTCTTAGCTTTCTGATATATTTAAAGAAGCACATGCGTTCGCAAGTGGGCACAAATAACGTATATATAGGAATTTAAATAGCGGCTGCAACGCGATGCTACGGCCGCTATTTAGCAATTTCGGCTCTCTCCATCTCCGATATTTTCTGCAATTGAGTGCGATAACATTCATTATGTTAACAACAACAGTAAGTGCTGCGCGATCAAAAATGCGTTTGCGACCGCAATTTAAATCCCTGCATACATTAACATATAGATGCATGTTTGCTTGAAGAATATTTTAAAATTTCTCTTATTATTCTTCTGATGAGCTCAAGTACTTTTTTGTTTGTTGTTGCGTGTGTGCCATGTCTATTAGATGGATTGTCAATATTCAAATTATAATGATTCTTCTCTCATATGGAATTCTGATTCACATTCACCATTTGTACAATTCCAAACAAAAGATGAGAATTCAGACCAAGTTGCATGCGAAAATCTAAGTGTTGCTATTGTTTCCACTGTGTGGTTGATAAGCTTTTTATAGATACGAAATTGGTAGCCTAAGTACTGATGCTAAGTGGGATATAGGCAGAGCCAGCCATCTTATATATGTAATGAAGAGTTTAGGAAGAAAATTTATTCCTACAAATAATTTTCTTTTAAACTTTCCCTAACCAAACCCATAGTTGTTCAGTATGAATTTTAAATACTTTTTTCTTGTAAGGGAATAAGCCCATAAATTGAAGTTGGAAGGTGTATGATTAGCAGCTAGGCATGAGAATTTGTTGAGCAGAATTTTGGATTAGAAATTGCTGGGGTAGGGAACTCAAGTTCAATGGATTCATTTTTCTAAGGTAAACTTGTTTTAAGCCCAGTTTGGAAGGAAAAAATAATATTATAGTTGGCATGAAAATATGCACTAGAAGACTTATATATTGGCTTGCATCTGAAACTCCCTCCTCCTTTCCAGTATGGTCTCTCTCTCTCTCTCTCTCTCTCTCTCTCTCTCACGCACACCCACACTGTCATTAAGCTGCAATTTGCCTCTCTGTCATCACTTTTGAGCCAATCTCATATCTGATAGAGGTCAGAATGCTCAAAGTCAATTCCTAAATTTGCGGCTGTGAGAGATATTTTGCCCCCAGAGCTGTATTGTTTTATGTTGACATAGGTTCAGCCCCCTAGGAACTGTCTCTGTGAATTGTTAAGCATCTGGCTTTTGTGAAAGGGAGCCTTGTGCGTCTATTTATTTTGGGTTTCCGGTCTTGTGTTAGGGGAGCCATATGTATGATAATTTCATTCAGGTGCCTAATGAATTGCAAAAGATTAACCATGATCATAAACTAACATCACCATCATCATACCATTTCTCTATCTCCAATAAAAGGTTACTCATGGACAATATGACCTTATCTTTTTCATTGTAAAACTACATGCATCTACTTCAGACATAGCCTCACACATTCACGCCACACACAAAAAGACGCATACTTTAAGGGAGAGAATTGGGGGGCGGCGAGAATGAAGGGAAAGGCTAGAGAAATCTGACTTTGTGGTTAGAACGATGAATACATAAATAGTTAAATTTTAATGTAAGTACATATATTCGTATAGACCTCCCTTCACGGGATTCTTAACACTCCCTTTCAAGGTAGAGCATGCATGTCATGTTTGCTTAGCTTGAAACAAGTGCGTCAACTCTAGCATCAGTTACTTAGCGAATGAAGGTATTAGCTGGGTCACTGTCCTAACTGCATTTGTATGAGTCGCATTGTAGATAATTATTTTTAAAGTGGCAATCCACTTCGATGTGTATGAATTTATGGCTGCTTGATTATCAAACGTTCCATTGCCTTATAGGATCTAATTTCTGGAAACCAAGCTGCTCCAACATCTATTGTAAGCTAAGCAACTTACAAGTGCTATCACCGTGCTCAGAAGATTGATGCAGCACCTAGTCTTACTTGTTACTTCTCTGAGATAGATAGTTCCCTCCAACACATAATTTCTCCATTATGTTCTTCATTAGATGGATGGATATTCGGCCAATTTGTGTCAGAAAAATCTGAAAATAACCGTGATTATTTTAAAGTGAATCACATTATGCTGCATTCTTATGATAGTTGAAGATTTGCATAATGAAAGCCTATTGACTAGTCATTTAAGACGCTTAAAATGGTAACAGAAGAAGAGGTGTTTACTTTTCCACCAATAATGATAATAATAACTAATATAGAGGTATTTACTTTTCTTTTGGCTGCCCATTTCGTTAAATCCACTTTCAATGTTGAAGTTACCCAAATTCGTTTGGAGAGGCAGCAAACAGCTGTGAAAAATTCATGTCGTTTGCATGGACATCTGGTTGCCGTCATTTTCTGTCAGTCTTGGATCATTTTTGAGTTATTAATATGAATTATTTTTATGATTAACTGACATTCAGATACCATCTCAGATGTGTTTTTTTTTTATAATCAGCTGGTCTTAACTGATGTTCTGTTTGGTCTGTCAGGTCCTTCCTTTGTGGTGGATCTACTGGGTTGTTCATATATGCCTACTGTTTGTATTACTACAATGCGCGATCAGACATGTCAGGCTTCATGCAAACCTCATTCTTCTTTGGATACATGGCCTGTGTTTGCTATGGCTTCTTCCTCATGCTTGGGGCCATTGGCTTTCGTGCATCTCTGTTCTTTGTTCGACACATTTACCATTATATTAAGTGCGAGTAGGAAGTTGGATGGTCTTCCCTGCGTACAAGAGGTATGCTTATTTTTGCTTTACGAGAGGCAGTCGCATAGTTTGTCAAAAGATTTTAATTGGTAGCATCTCCCATATTACAGAAAGTGCAGATTGGGGGCAATGTCCTTCGGGGAGCTATTGCATTGTTATACGAAAGATGAAAACCATTCTAAACCTTATTTGATTACGCAGCCAACATATGAAAGCTATTGTATTTCTCACTTCACTCATTACACTGCTCAACCATTCCATTTTTTTTTATTATTATTAGTTAGTATTTTTTTTTAATTGGGGGAGAATCATGTTGAATATTTGAATAGTTTAGGAAGAACTTCTGTTATTATACGGATATCTTCATGATGTAAGTTCTAAAAACAAAAACATATTTTACAATCCCTTCAGTCGCATAGTGTTGGGAACTGATTCAGAATGAACACCATATTGTTACAAATTTTAGGTTCGTAATATGGGATCTGAACCAAAACTAGTGTTGCTTGAATTGGATTTGAGGTATGATATTTTGATTTTAGGATCGCCATATTAAATTTTGTGCTGACAAAGAAAAAGAATTGGCTTAAAATCAAGTCGTCCAGATAGCTGGATTTGGGTTTGAGAAACTAACTTTCGAGGTTGTCTAAAGAACGATCATCAATTTGTCGAAAAAATCCAAAACAAGGGATGTCAATAGAGGAAAATCTTGAGCCTTCCAAGGGGACGCTGTAATTAAAAGGATCGGAAACACAAGATGCTAGAATTAGAGAGGAAAATCAACTCCAGAGGCTGTGAGGACGCTATCACTAAGACTCTGAGGTCGTCGGTCTTAAGAAATAACCCTTGGGGCATTTGAAAATGACAAAACCTCGAGGATGTTGAAATTGGTCATCATAATTAACTCTTGGTTGCTAAAAGAACAATATGATTGAAGATTCGGGGTTGCCGATCTTGTAGAATATAAAACGGGTTATTAACGACAATTGATAACTTGAGATGCTGGAATTGGTCATGAAAATAGCTCTTGGGGTTGTCAAGAGGACAAGATAATTAAAAATCGATGATGTCAGTCTTGAAGCAGATAAGCATTCCGTTGTCAAATCCAAAGCTCGGGAAGCCAATATCGGTCATGATAATTAACTTTTGGGATTGCTTAGAGGGTAAGATGATTAAGATTAGGGGCCAGGGCCAATCATCTCAAAGAAAACAAGTCACGGGCTGCTAATGATAATGATTTAAGGCGGGATGCTAGAATTGTATGTGAACAACCTTTCGGGTTGTCTAAATAAACTCTTGGGGTTGCCTGGCGGAAAGTGATAACCAAGAGTCAAGGGACCCGTTAGGTCTGCTTGGTCCACCAAATTCATAGCATAATTCAGCAAGCCCAACAACTTAAGCTAGCTTTAAGGAGAACACAAGGAGGCCTTTTAGCTCCTCAGACATTATATCACCTGACATTTAGAGACTGCATGAGACTCCAGGTCGCCCTACACCCGTGACCTCCAAACTTCAGCTAAAAGATAATACGACACCTGGGAATAAAAAACTAAATCGGTGGTCTAACCGATTGAACACCGGTTCTCGGTTTGACCGCCGATTCAACCATATTCTAATTTTAAACAGATCATTTATAGATTTACTCACTTAAATTACAGATTTATTCATCAGAACACTTCTATAATTATGTCCTTGCTTGAACCTTGATGGATTTGAAAAAAAAATAAAAAATAAAAACAGAGAGTGAGAACTAAGAAGGAACTTACCTGGATGGTGGACTTGGTGTTGGCTGCAACTACTGCTTTTATTTATTATTATTTTTATTTTTTTTGAAGAAATCAAATCAAGGAGGAGGAAGGCGTGGTGGAGGGAGGCGACCTTCACTCCTTCGGCTGCGCAATGAAGCAAACGTTGCAGATTTGGCAGGAGCGGTAGGTAACTGGTAAAGGAGGATAATGGGATGGGAGAAAATGGGTTTCAATTTTTTTTCATGGGTTTTAATTTTTTTGGGCTAGGTTTTTCTGTTGTTTTTTGGGTTTTAATTTTGATTTAAATTTGGGTTAAATTTAGTTTAAACTTGGTTTAATTTGATATAATTTCTAAAAATTCGATTCAATCGATTTTTTATTTATTTTTTTGATTTTTATTTTTTAGCCATATATCTCTGGTTCTCAAAAAATTCAGTTATATACATATCTTTCAACGATCAAACCAAATAATTTTTCGATTGAATCAATTGATCCGATTTGATTTTTTAAACATTGCATGACACCCTTTTAGGTTGCATAAACAGGTAAAAATAGCCTTTATAAGAGCTTATTAATGATACATACTTTAAACACTCAACCTTCCTTTTGGTTTACCTTGCTTCTTTCAGATATTGGCTTAAGCATCGAGCATGCTTCAAAGACTAAAACTCTAGAGCGCTGTAACCTTTCTCCTCCTCTACAAGACCTTAAGCCACCAAGGCATCCAACTCATCACCAAAAGACATCAACAATTTGTCACTATTTGTGGGAGACGACTACCATGTCTTTACCATAATCCTTACTGACTACCCTAGCAGTGCCCCAACTCTAGCAAAACACCTAGCCATTAGCACCCCAAAAACAACCTTGCCCATGGCAACTGCTACTAGTACCACCACCCACATCCTAGTA
>JBBYHL010472532.1:0-13477 GCA_038381835.1 Adansonia madagascariensis | reverse complement strand
CACATTTTTGAGTAAGTCAAAGAGTTAGACACATTTTAGTATTTTTCAAAGTAGATTCAAAATAGTTCAAGGAAAAATACTAAGTTGAAAATATTTAATCACAAGCTAATCAAGCCTAAGTTCTCATTATATCAAAATCAAGATTAATTCAAAGCTCATATAACTAATAATCTCCCATTTTTTGATATGATAAAACTTAAGGTGAGTTTACTTTTAAAAAACTCCCCTTCAAACATTCAAAGATTTTCAATAAAACTTTCCCTTAATAAAAGCATTATTTGAAGATATGAAAAATTTGTAAAATAGTTTTGTAGAACTTGGCAATGGCAAACAAGGTCATATTTAGCCATAATACTTTAAACTATCATAAATCATTTCATATGCAAGAGATGTAATCAATATGAATACATATGAAATAATTTCCTTCCTATTTGCTTTCATATAAATTTTCAATTAAAACAAGCAAATTATCCTTAAAAGTCTCTCTTTTTTTGTTATATAAAAAAGATAGATTAATTCAAAGTTAGGAATGCTGAGTCAAGCAAGAGTTCATACAAGGTATACAAATCATGAAGTAATGAAGTATATGCATACCAATTATTATGTAAAAAATATGGGTATTGAAAATCATATAATAGTTCAAATTTAATGTATTTATTTGTAGACATTTAAACACAAATTGGATTATGAGTAAAGAAGACATACCAATTGTTATTAAAATAAACCCCAATCATTGTCTATATGCATAATAGATACCTATTGTTGAAATTTTATTTTATCTGTATACTATTCATAATCAATCAATTTAACCATGTGAAAAGTTTGAAAAACATTTTATTAAGTAAAGCATAGAAAAACTTCCATAGGTTGAAAAAATCATTTACTCATACCAAGAATTGAAAATAAGATCAATTTGGGCAACTTTAATCAATGAACATGCATAAAGATTAAGCATAAGCATTTATGAATTATGAGTTAAGTTAAGGTTAATTCAATCAAAGTATTTTAAATCATAGACATATTCTAAGATTCATACAAGGTAAACATTTCAAGCATACATGACATACAAAGATAGCAATTCTTAATTATGAACTCATGCATGTCACTTAGCTTATTATTAAAGATAAGAGTTGTTTGATATAAGTTTAGCAATTATCTGAGCCTTACCAAGCTTTGTTAATATGCTCATTTTGATTTTGAGTCTATGATTCTAAGTGTTGAGTAATCCTTGATGTTCTAGGCTTGATTTGATGAAATTGATATGCTTTGTTTGCTTTTTGTGTTTTGCATATGTGCATTCATAAAGATAGCTTTATCTCCATGTCACCTTGTATAAACCTAGAACAATCTTGGTAAAAGATAAGCATTAATAGTACCAAGATATCAAAGGCTATATATAAATATATATATATACATATATATATATCTAAAGCATCTAAAATTATTTTTAATAAGCACTAAATTTGAAGGAAGACAAATGATACCAGTTTTTGATTAATTAAATTTCATTAAGTATAACTAAGACCAAATGTTGCTTGAAAACATTTAAAAACTAATTGGTAACAATTAACAGAAACGATATCAATTGTTATTATTTAAAGAGAAATAAAATTTAATTTAGCATAAAAACCTTTTTATTTATATAATCATAATGAATCATTTATAAGCATTTGTTCATGAATTTGACTTGTGATACAACTCATCAAAGTTATGTTAAAGTGAGCATGTGATGAGTAAAGATGATGTTGACCATGATCTAAAGTGATAAAAGTGAAGCATTTGAAGTGAAAGCTCATTAAAAATATCAAATATATATTTTTGGACCAAAAATAGCTCAAATTGCCCAAAATAGAATACTTCTATCAATACTTGGGGTATTGGTATCGATCCAAAATAGCATACTTGTATCAATACTTGGGGTACTTGTATCGATACAGTCTTCAAAATTTCTAAGTCTTTCTAGGTTAATACTTATTGTATTGATACAATCTTCAATGTATTGATATATTCTGGGTTTTTCTCGAAAAATGCTTACAAAACCATGCAAATTTTCATTCCAAAACCCATGATTTGAAGTTCTAATGTAAACTTTTGATATTGAAAATTAAAAATTCATATGAATGATAAAAAATTTGAATCAAAACAACTTTTATCATAAAGATTGAAAGATTTTGCATATTGGTTAAGTTATGCAAGCAATATACAACCTTAAACATTGAAATATGACATTATCATTCAAAACACATATGCACAAATTTATAATCATATTCTGTGTGCATGAAAGTTATTTAAGCTATAACACATGCTTTCACAAGCAATTAGCATTTCAACCAAGTTATACTTCATAAAAGTCACATAAAGTACTAGAAAGGCATTACAATGGCTAAACTCATATTTATGGCATAAATTCACATATGCAAGCTTTATAAGCTCCTCTAAGGATAAGCATACAATTTACCATGCAATAAAGCATGCTAAATACTCAAGATACCATTTAAAAAAAAACTTTTATTCATAATGTTATGCTTGAGTCATGCTTCAATAACATCACTTTACAATTTATGTAAATGAGTCACAATTTAGTAGCATATATTTCCCAAATGCATTTTCCATTAAGTTCTTACATATTCAATGATGCAAAATATATATTTAAAAATATGTTTATGAATAAAGTAAAACAATAAGCTTTCTTATAAAAGATTTTTCCTAAAAATAGTAAAAAATCAACCAAACAAACATGAATAGGCAAGCAATACATATATCCAAAATTTAAGGCTCAGAAGTTACCAATCATCTTTTTTTGTGTGTCTAGAGCATCCAACTCACTTGCTTTGCTCCTTATTGCTTCATGACACCTTGAGCTCAACAATACCATGAGGTAAAGGTTGGTTATTTGATCACTATCGGAGTCATCAATAGAAATATCGCTATCACTCCAAGCATTAATGTTGCTTCTTTTTTGGGCATTTTCCTTTTTAATAAAAGGTAATCATACTTGACATGGCCTGGTTTATTGCAATTGTAGCAAACTATCTTTCTAATCTTGCTTTTTTAAAATATTTGTCTTTGTCTATTTTCATGAATGTTTTAGTCCTCTTGACAAATATAATTATTTCTTCCTTACCAACTTCTTTATCATCATCCTCCTCTTTCTCCATGATTCATCTTCATCTCATATATGAGGAGCAAACCAATGAGATTATGTAAGGCAAGGGAATTAATGTCGTTTGATTTCTCAATCGCAGTTATTTTAGCTTCTAAGACTTTGGGAGACTATTTAGAAATTTCTAGATCATCTTTTCATATGGAGAAATTTTTCCAAAACCCTTTAAGCTATTAATAATATCCATGAATTGGTTAGACATATTCTTGACACTTTCTTCTGGTTTTATTTTAAGTACCTTATAATCAAGAGTGAGCATGCTAATTTTTAATTCCTTGACTTAATTGGTCTACTTATGTGTGGTAGCCAATTTATCCCATATCTTTTTGGCACTATTAGATAGAGATACTTGGTTATACTTGTTTGGCCCTAATGCACAGAAGAGAATGTGCATGGCCTTGGCATTTGGTTGAGCCATCTTAGTATCTCTCACCTCTTATTCATTTTTTTCCATGATGACTTTCTTATCTCTTACCATTTTCATTAGGATGGTTGGACCCTTGATGATTATTTTCCATACTTAGTAATCATTGGCTTGGACAAATAGCCTTATCCTTATTCCAATGCACAAAATTTTCATAGTTAAAGAGAGAAGGCCTTACAATGGAATATCCCTTTAGCCTAATACTGATCATATCAGTACCTTGCATTTTCTTTAGTCTTTACTATGAATCTTTACTTTAGGATGTTAAGCCTATAAAAATGAGATCAAAGTTTGATACCAATTGTTGACCATGTGGTGAATGAAATTTAGAGAGGGTAAATTAATTTCTCAAAATATTTTGCAAATTAAAATTTTAAATAAATAAATTCAGAAATCTAAACAATGAATAACTTGGGATTGTAAGTTAGTGAAGTAAAAAAAAAAAATAAGTAAGGGATAGAGAAGCAAACACAATGATTTATAAAGGTTTGCTCCTTATCTACGTCCTCTCCTTTAGCCTCACTTGCTAAAGAATTTCTAGTTCACTAACTTTGAGTTGATACCTTTCAAGGACAACGATAACCTTCACAACTCACAATCTTTTATTTAGGCTAAGATATGACCTCTACTCCTCTTTATTTTTCTAGGACAAGATAGTAACCTTTCTACCTTTAAATGGTTAAAATAGTAACCTTTTTTTTATATAAAGTTTTAGGTGTAAAAAATAAACATTTCTATAAAGTTTGGTGTTTACTAATTTGACCTCAAGAAAGGATAAATACAATGACATAATGCAAAGAATACAAAGATGATACGAAGAATTAATTCTATACACAATTTGAACTAACTTAAAGCTTGAAGAGACGAAGGATTTAGCTATTGGCTTTCTATCTTCTTTATTCTAGCTTATGAAGGTGGTGGAGAAGCCCTTTTATAGCTAGAAAGATGATTATGGCTGTTAGGACTTGTTGATGATGTAATAAGCCATTGAAAGGTTCATTAATGTGATTCCTATTCAATGTCATAATGATGTATCGATAAAATTGCCATGCATATCGATACATTGCATTTAAACATACAAAATATGACCATTGGAAGGCTATGTATTGATACAATTCACTAGTACATTGATACCTTGCTTGTTGTATTGATACGATGGCTGAGTGTATCGATATAAACAAGGGTTTCAACTTAGTTTAGTTTCTACCAAGCATTATATCGATATGTACACCTATGGTATGAGTATGGTCCTATGAAAATCAATTTTAAAGTGTTTTTCATTACTTTAAAACTTGTAAGACTTATCCCAAAAACGTTTTATACTAAGGTATGCATTAAGAACACATTTTTAAGTAAATTAAGGTGTTAGACACATTCAAATATTTTTTAAAGAATATTTAAGATAATTCAAGGAAAAATACTAAATTGAAAATATGTAATTACAAGCTAACTAAGCTTAAATTTTTGTTAGATCAAAACTGAGATTAATTTAAAGCTAATATAGCTAACTCCTTATCTAAGCCTTTTTTAATAAGACGCTTCTCGTTTGTGATGACAACAATGAATAAAATTGTTATCAGCATTTGTTCCTACCTCATGGGTCAGGAATTCCTTATCCTTCACACCTCCGTTATTGAAAGTTTTGGTTTTCTGGATGAGGATAAGACTAATGAGGCTTCTGTTCATAAGGATTTGAGTGTTAATGTATGCCCTTGAGCTAATTACATTAGGATATGTGATATAGAGTCAAATAATTTATTTTATGTCATGGTCTCATTATTTTTATACATATACTTGTAATAGTATTAAGAATTATTGATGTGCCAACATGGAGGAAATAACCCAGCTAATGCAGATTAGTTTTGCTGATCTATTTAGGAAAATTTATAAAACTTTTTATGATTTATTGTTGAACATTTAGATGTTCTTTTTTTGGCAAATGTGGGTCAATTGTGAGGATATTATTTCAATATTTTTTGAACATTTTGCTGGCATATGGAAGCCATCTTATTTTAATCCTCTATTTTAATAAATCATAGTAAAATTATTCTACAACTTGGTTTGTCATTTAATTTATACTGAATGAACATATACTTCATATATTAAAGCTTAATTAATTGAGATTCAAAATTAGATTTTTAATTGGATTTCCTTTTAAGAACCTTACAAATATAGGATTTATTGGGAAGCCACGAGTTATTAAAAGTTAATAGTCATGCTTGAGTGACAACAGTCATAAATACTTGGATGTACTTTTGTAAAGGTTCCAAATTAGAGATTAGATATTTTTATCCATGAACTATCAAACAAATCATTTCATTTTAGGCTTGCAAAAATGATTAGTTTTTTATCATTAGTTGTCAAGCTAATCAACTGATTCCAATAGTTATAAGACAACTAAGCCATGTGACTAGAATCAAGGTCTCATTGTGATCTAAACAGTTTAATGACTTGATAATAGAGATTATCGCGTATGAATGGATATATTCTCCATGGAAGACACTAGTAGCAATATGATTATTTCAAGTGCAATATGATATATACTCATGTACTAGTTATGTAAATAGTCCTTAACCTTATGATACTAGGTCATCTCATATGGGAAGTGTCATACTCAAAAATCATCACAAATGTCTACAAGGATGGATGCCAAAGGAATGGTGTTTGAGGGTATTGCATAAAGCATGTGTAGATGGATGAGTGATCCAAAGAGAATTCACCACTCCTGCTAACATTAAAGATTTATTCTGAATGATCTTAATTATCGCTAATTAGATTAGAGTCTATGGCCATAGCATAATGAATTATGAGAAATCATTCCTCATAGATTCATGATTATTAACCATAAGGTGTAGATCTAACATGGATTGAAGCATATGTAGACACTACACCATGTCGATGTCTCATTTCAAAATATTTGGAGAAAGAACTGCATTAAATGAATAGAGTGGTTACTAAAAGCTTTCAATGAGATCACTCTTGACTCTTCCATATTTAGGTGGTCATGATAGATTGGTAGATCTTATTCTTGATCTACGAATATAGTTAATGTGATTAATTATGTGCGTTGCTAGCATATTGGGAACCTAACAGGCACACAAAATAAGTTCGAATTGTTAGATGAAATCTGAGATATAATTAAATATGACTTAATTAAATAAAACATATAATGAGGAGAACTTAATTAAATTAGTTTAATTAAAAACTATTTGAGATATAAATTAAATTTATGAAATCTAGCTAGAGATATCTTATTTATAAAGATAAGAAAGTCTTATCAAGATAGTCTATAGAAAAAGTAATAGAATATCTTGGTTTTGGGCCAAAAATACTATATATAATTATTTAATTATATTTAAATGAAGTAAAATTGTTTTACTTAGGCTAAAAGTTTAATTGACAATTAAATTTTCTTGCATGTAAATAAGGGTTGGCCAAAAGCCCTAATTATTAAATCAATTGGGCTTGGTTTTGAACTAAACCTATTAAGACTTAACATAAGGCTAGGCACATGAGTGTGGGCCATATTAGTTTTGTATCAAGCATAGATAGTAATTGGTTAATAACTAGGCCTCATCTTAGGTGGATTGATTACAATTGTTTTTACTGAACTCCAAGAAACCCACTAAAATGGTGCCACCTATTAGGCTTGTCTTGAATGGGCACGGTTAACCCATTAGTCAAGCCTAACCTAGTTTTAAATGTATATAAATACATTATTAAGGCTTTTTAGCTAAGTGTGATTATTAGAAATCTATAGGCATAAAAACCCTAAGATCACTATCAAGGTTGGCACATTCCTAAGCCCTCTTTAAGCTTTTTGTGCCACTTTCATTTTTGGAGATTTGGAATCATTCTTGATCCTATAAAAGTGAGAAAAATAGTTTTCTAGGTAGTGAGAGAGTAGCTGCCACCCATAAGAGGCAAAAAAACTACCATTGATGCCTCTTTACAACTTTCTTATATTTCTACCTCACATCCCTACCACTACTTTGATTCATTCTTAGTTGTGTGAGATTGAAAGTGGCTACATTTCTACCTTTTGGTTAAAGCCTAATAAGCCTTATGGCTAGCACTCAAGAATCACCAAACCTAGACAAGGTTCCGCTACCAACTATGTGGATCATCATTAGAGGTAAGACGCGTATGCTACTCGTGATCTCGATAATCCTTTCAACAAGCCTTAGTTACCACTCACCAATGATCTTTCAAAATTATTTTAGATCCAAATTATGATACCTGGACTTAGGTAATCCCTAGATAGATAGGTGTTTAAATTATGTTAAAAATTTTATGATTTTTTACATAAAGCCTTTCCTTAAAAATCTACAAGAAAGTTTAGGTGCTTCTGTGTTTATGATTTTCATAACCTATATTATGTTTTTTTATTGATTTTTGAAATCTGATATATGTATAAGGTCAGACTTAACTAGGATATGATCTTTTCATTGAGAACACCTAAAAATCAAGCCACCCACTTTTCTCTACCTGATTAATACATGTATCTAATCCTTTCCCATGTTATCTGCCCTATCGATACCAAACACATCGAGATTTGCCACTTTAATTATTGAAGGCTCCATATTATCCTAAATGGTCGTCAACTGGACCTTCATACTTTATTTTTGTTGACCTTATCCATATCATTCAAGGTTATCTCATTTGCTTGTGCACAATATGGTTGTGAGCTATTATTTTGAGGCTCAATGGTTTCATTTATCTTGTGATCCTAGAATTCCTTGCACCAACATCTGTTAGTTTATGCCCTAGAGCCAATCGGCTTATGTGATGCATATGTAAGTTAATAATTCAAACCAATCACTTTAGTTAGTGATTCAAGGCTTTCATTCATGTTAGTGGCATGATTGACACTTATGCAAACACTACTTAGATGAAGCCCATGAAACACAATGGCCTTGCAAAGTTAATAATGAGTTATGGGGATGATATCCTTATGCATCAAAGTCGTGTTTTTAAAAAATTCCTAGTCATCATATTGTGAAGATAAGGTATTAAAAAGGCATAAAGACTAGTTTATGCTAAGCTTCCATGCATTTGATGTTTGCAACTCTTTGATCTCATAGAAGTTGAAGTATAAAGATATTTAGGGATAGCATATGGGTGCTTGTTTTATGAAAACAATTTCACTGAGCATGGTCGATATGAGAACTCCGTTTGGTATAAGTCACTCAGGTGACTATGGAATATGTTCTCATGTGCAGTCATGTATATTAGTCCTTAGGCTTATGATACTAGGTCATCTTGTATGAGGAGTGTCATGCTTTGATTCCATCATAAATAGGTCAGGGTAGGGTGATTTTGGGTATGGCATGAACCATACGAAGATGGATAAATGATATAGAAAGGATTCATCACTCCAAATGACATCAAAGACATTATATTTGTTCTTGGCTTTGGTTAACTTGATAAAGTCATTAGCCAATGCATGATGAATTTAGGGGAAATTATTTTTCTAAATTCTTAAGATTAACCATAAGCTGTAGAAACTAATATAGATTGATATATGAGTTACCATGCTCATGGTCTTTCTGGGATATTTGGTGAAAAGATTGAATTACAATCCAAGGCTGGTTATTAAAAGGTTTCTCCAAGATCATATTGACTCTTTAACATTTGAGTGGTCATGATGGGTTACTAGATCTCGCTTGTAGACACCTAATTTTGTCCTAGCCCCCTTCCATGTTAGTTTAAAAATATCCAAGATAAAAAATTAGGTACTTGTCCCAATGGAGTAAATTTCCTTAACTGGGAATGTACATTTTAAATACCTATTTAATTATGCTTAAATGACAGCAGGTACATGTGACAAAACTAGCACCGTTTCAAGAGTCGTACATACCAAATCTCAGATAAAAAGGGATGAATATCAAGGCAAAATAAGTAGCTTTTAACTCTATACTTGTGAAATTTTAAAATTTATTTTTGCGGAAGTTATCATGGTCAAATTTCCCATTTTTAGGAATTTTTCAAGGATTTTTTTGTTAAATTTGGGAAATTGACCGTCTTATTTTCTTTCGATACTAGTGTGGTCATTATGCTGATATTTACTTCGAAAACTCAAAAATATTCAAAGAAAAATTTGTATAGGCATTTTTACCATGAGGTATCAAGTTGGCAATTTTTACCACGAGGTATCAAGTTGGTAATTTTGGCATTTATTTTTGAATTTCTCACTATATTATGAATATTTTGCTCACGAATTTTTCGGTAAAGATTTATTTTGAATTTTGAGTTTTCATCTTTATCATTTTGTAAATTAATATTTTAGATAATATGCTATATTTAATTTATACAAGTTTCAATGTATTTTTTGAAATTTTCCTAGTTCTAAAATATGAGTTTTTTTATCTATAAAACTTTTGGTGGAATTTTCTGGAGTTTTGAACTTTGAAATTCTTTAAATATTTCCATTTAACCATCATTAAATCAGTTTTTTAAAAAATTCATTTTATTTTATAAGTTTTGCATTTTTTAAGAATTCTTTCACTTTCAAGATAAGGAGTTTTCTACTCTGTAAATTTTTTTGAGAATATTTTTTGCGTTTATAATTTTTAAATTCTTCAAATATTATTATTTAATTCATATTAAATCATTTTTGAAAAATTCATTTTATTCTATAAGTTTTGTAATTTTTTAAAATGTTCTCGTTTCCAAGTTACAGAGTTTTTTACTCTGTAAATTTTTTCGAGAGAATTTTTTTAGTTTATAATTTTTAAAATTTTTAAAATATTTTAATTCATATTAAATCAGTTTTGAAAATTTCATTTTATTTTATGAGTTTTCTATTTTCTTTCATAATTTTTCTATTTTTGAAATATGTATATTTCTACTATGTAAATTTTTTCAAGAGGATTTTCTAACTTTATAACTTTTAAAATTCTTCAAATATCATTGTTGAATTCATATTAGTTCAGTTTATAAAAATTCAATTTATTTTATAGGTTTTGCATTTTTTTACATAAATAATTTTTCCTTGTAAGGGTTTTTCTCGTAAAATTTTACGAGTTTTCTATTTTAATTTTTTATTGTATATAAAAATTGTTTTTATTATTAGATTAAATTAAATTGATCATATAAAATTTTATTTCAAATACATAATTTTTTAATTTTTGTAATTTAATCCTTCTAATTAATTTTTTTCTTATAATTTTACATATTGTACAAATATCATCTAAAACATCTCTAGAATTTATGATGTCATGCATGATGCAATCCAAAAAATGACAAAAGTAATTAATTTAAATCACATCAATCTACAATTAAGAAAAAAGTAAAATAAAATAATAATAAATAAATAAAGAAATAAATCTTAGAAACCTCTAGGATTTGGCCAAAGGCTTTTTCTTTAGCCCTTGGCTGACTTCATCCCATATAAAATAGGGGTGGCTTTCTTCATTTGAAGATTTTAGGTTTCTAGGAAGAAAATTAAAAAAAAACACTAAAATTCCTAATTTTTCAAGCTTTTTCAAGGTAAAATTCTTGTAAAATTCTTAATTTTTGTTTATTTCTTGTTTGAATCTTATTTGTAATGAGCCAAATGAATGCTTGAGCTCATGAATTTTGGTTTATGTTGAAAAGCCAAGTATGATTGCAATGATTAAAGTTTCTGATTTTGGTTATTTAAGTTGATTTTTTATTAGAAATAGTTTGTTTTTCTTTGAGATTGTTTGTGTTTGTTTATATCTAACTTTTTTTTTCCTGTAAACATATTTATTCATTATTTTCATGTTGTTTTATATTGATTTATTCATTTTTTTATGTTTTTTTCTTTGTTCATGCTTGGTAAAAATTTTAATATATATGTATGTTAATCTTTATGAAAACATGTGATGAAAAAATTATTTTTGCTAAAAGAAATGTGCTGGCTGAATCAAATAGGAGCTGATTTTGCGATGCTTTGAATTTATTTTGCTTATTTTGTAATTATAGAAAATATAGGAATAAATTGCAAAGATTGCAAAACTTTTTTCTTTGGCCATTTAAGCTTGGCCAAACCTTGTGAACAACCTTAGAAGAGTTTCTACACTTAGTTTAACCTATTATAATGTGTTTTATTCATTTTAGACCATTTTGGGGCCATTTTATAATTTTAAAAAGTTCATGGACTTATTTACAAAATATGAAAAAATTGCTTTGTGGGCATAAGTGTTTGGCAAAATCATTTTCATGATTTTTGGTGTGATTTTTGTGATTTTTTCATAATGGTTTTGTTTTAATTTATGACTTTCTATTATGTAAGGACTAAATTGTAAAAATGAAAAATTTTGTTTCAAGGCCATCCATGCTTGGCTGATTGCTTATATATATTTGTGAAAGTGTTTTCATGTCTATTTTGATGTGTATGAATATGTTTTATGCATTTTCCATCATTTTGTGGCTATTTTGTAATTTTAGAAAGTTCAAGTTCTTATTTGCAAAATTGCAAAATTTTTGTTCTATTGACATAGGTACTTGGCCAAATTTATTATATGATCTTTGGTATCATTTCCATAATTTTTTGTGATGAATGTTTTGTTTAATTATGGTTTTATTATCTATAGGGACCAAATTGCAAATTTAGAAAAATTAGAAACCATTTAGAAAAATATTGTATTTTTGAGTTAATGTGACATTTTTTATATTTGAAAAATGTTTCTAACGTTCCTACGGTCTTCCATAGGGGTGTAGAAATTATTAGAAGTTTTCATATTCTTTCGATTTTCTGTTAGGGTACAAAATGTAATTTTAAAAAGTTTAAGGACTTATTAGTAATTTTTTTTCATTTTAGGCCAATTTTGATATTTAACTTACCCATGGAGGGTATAATGGTCATTTTATACCATTTCAAAGTCCTTTAGGTTACTGGGATACTTATAGGTTGAAGGTTCACTTATGGGTGTCTTGGTAAATTTTTTTAGAATCGAATCCTTTAGGATCACTAGGATACTTCTATATCGAAGGTGTATACTAGGGATAGGTTCATCTTTTATCGAGTCATACAACCCTTTAGGTTATCGGGATACATATATGTTGAAGGTAAACCTTAGAGGTATTTAGATAATTTTCCCTAGAATCGAGCCCTTTATGATCACCGGGATACTTTTACATCAAAGGTGCATAATAGGGATAGGTTCATCTTTTTGTGGAGATATCAAGTCCTTTAGGCCTACCAGGATACATAAATGTTGAAGGTAGACCTTAGGGACATTGTAGTAATTTACGTTAAAACCAAGTCCTATATGATCACTGGGATACTTCTACGTCAAAGGTATATAGTAGGAATAGGTTCATTTGTTTATAAAATTCTAGAATCTTTAGGGTACTGGGATACTTATATGTTGAAAATACACTTTAGTAACATTTCATTAATTTATTTTTTAGAATCGAGAACTTTGACGTCCTCGGGATACTTTTACATCAAAGGTGTATTTTAAGGGACAGTAAGACATTTTGACCAAATTAGAATCCTTAGAGTCGAGTTTAGTACACTTTTTTAAACCGAGTCATAGGATAATTTTAAATATTCATAATAAAATTGGATATTTTCTTTATTAAGGTAATGTTAACTAGTTAAAATAATACGTAAAATTTCTCCCAGTGTACGAGAGAGATTTTACGGATTGTTTTAACTATAAGTTATCCTTTTTAAATAGAAAGTCAGGATTTTTAGTTTTCATAAAATAAAATCTTTGTATTCTATAAGCTTTCTAGTGAGGTATAAAAGATATTTTAATTTTTTAAAACCTTTCATATTCCACAGGTTCCAGCGGGATATGATAGAGGATGATAAAAAAAACTTTCATGTTCTCTTGGTTCTCTAGGAGGGTGTGAAAAATATTTTGATTTCCAAAAACATTAAAACTTGACTTTTTCAGAATAATAAATTTCTT
>JBBYHL010472511.1:0-13479 GCA_038381835.1 Adansonia madagascariensis | reverse complement strand
CTATTCCATCATCCACTCAGCTCCTTTGTTTTCCCGATCTGCTTTTCTTGTATGCCATGTGATGAATCGTACAGTTCAACGATTTCATTTGCTAATAAAAATAAAATTAAAAAATAAATTATAATTATTTGAATATGATTGAAAAAAATATATGAGTTAATATATGCTCTAAAGTTAATACGTGTACTGCTTTTGTCTTGAACGTTGCCTTAAATTCCAATTTCATAGCCAATAAAATTGATTTGCCAGGCTAATAAAATGCATTCTTTTGACCCAAAATTCCACGTATTTTTAATTAAAAATCGTATAATACTTTTATTATTTTACATAATAAAAAAATCAAGCTTGTAATATTATAAAATTCTTGAAATGAAATTGTAAAAAATGCTAGGGTTTATAAATGGAAAGATCATCAACAACCAAAATCCTCAGCACAGTTTGCTTTGTCTGTGTGCTGCTCCTCGCTTTCTTTCAAGCTCTAAATCGAATCCTTGTTGTACTTCTCAAAAACCTCGGAAATCCAATTTTAAAAAGTACTGTTCGCTGATGGTAAAGCAACATAAAACTTAGTTTTACATCTTAAATTGTGTCGAAGATTCTAAGGTTATAATATTTAGCCCTGAAATTGCCCAAAGAAACGGATCAGGGAAACTCATGGGACTAAGTGGACCCACATATCATAGGTTGCAATCATCAACCCAAGCTTAAGGATACAAGTTACATGATGGAACTTGGCTCGTCAAAATAAACCTAATATTTGAAGAATTTTAGAAAGCTTAATCTACTTGGAAGTTTCTAAAAGTTTGAAAATTCAATTAAACACACTATTCTAGCTTATTGAGGACTCTATAGAGATCGAATTTATATTTATCTAGGATTTTAAATATTTGTACCTTGGTTTAATCTTAGCCATTCATTAGATTTGATATGAGCCATTAATGTATATGGAATTCAACCATAAATATAGGTCTCCCTGACCTCATTTGTATTATCAAATGTAATACACTAAGCACTCCTCTCTATTCATTTTCTATTTAATTTTTCCTTTTAGGGCTTAGATGAGTAAGCTTTTAGCTTTAATGCTTTAGGGGAATTCAAATTCTATCTTTGAATGTTTATAGGTTGACTTAGGCATACTAAGAAGCGATTTCCAAGCCCAAAGCCATGAAGTATGCTAGGCTAAAGTTTAAGCCCATGACAATTGGTATCAAAGCCTCAGGTTCGTAGATGTATTGATTACAAAGATGGCTTCTCAAGTAGAAAAACAGACATAAGAGGTCCTAGAAACTAGTAGGAGGGAAAAGAAAGCCAACAATTTGAGGAATGTTCCACAGCCATGGATGATAGGGTGGTATAGCTCAAAGTGACCATTGGGGATATTTAGAAGAACCTTGAAAACGTGGAGAGCCACATCGAAGAGCTAGACTCCACATGTAGGAAGCTTAAGAAAGAGATGTAAGGTGCTCTTAACACAATGATAGACATTCTTACTTAGAAGAATGATGCCTTTAAAGCCATGGTGGAGGCCATGAAGAAGCAGATGAAAAGCTCATAAGGGAGCTCTTATCATGCAAAGCAGCCATTGATGGTAGTATGCTAGCTATGACACCCAAGCACAGGATAAAGGTCCGTAAGCCAAAGCAACCAGGTCTACGAAAGATGTGCACAACTTCTTGTGGAGGATGGAGGAATACTTCCAAGTAATGGACGTTAAGGATGAAGCCACTTAGGTAAACACTGCCTCTATGTACTTTATTGATCTAGCAATTTTCTGGTGGCATCCTAGGTGTAGTGATGAAAAGCGTGGAGGCACTACCATTGGAACTTGGGAAGTGTTCCAAACTGAGTTTAGGCAATAATTTTGCCTTGAGTATGCAGAGAATAACACACATGCAAAGTTGTGATAGTTTATGCAATAAGGCATAGTTAGAGAGTTCATTGAACTTATGCTCCATATTTCATATTTTTGAGGAGAAAGAGGCATTCTTCTCATTCATGGATAAACTAAAACCATGGGCTAAGTAAGAGTTGCAACGAAGAGGAATCCAAGATCTAACCAAATGCATAACCATATGTGAGTCCTTGATTGAGCCTAGCACAAAGAAGTTGAACAAGTTCAAGTCTTCCAAGTCCAAAAGTAAGGGCAATAGTGGGGGAGACAAGGATCTACTAGCTAATGATAGGGATGAGAAACCACCAACAAAGAAGCCCAAGCCCAGCAAGTATTGGGGTAAGGAAAAAAATAGGCAGCTAGTGCAACGCTTCATATTTGAAGGTTCGTTTAAGACTAGCAAGCCAAGCTATTCACCATCAACAAAGGGATAACCATTTTTCTTGACTTTTCTCATATTTTTGATTAAAATAGGTTAAATAAGCTATCCATCCACATTTGGCCCATCTAATGAAAGTTTTAGACAAAACGAGAATAAAATCCACAAGGTAAGCCATTTAGACATGATGTGCGATGCAGTAACATCCAATTAAAAAAATCTATTTGATGCCTAAAATAATTTTCTAAGATTTTTTTGAATATTTTTAATGTGAAGCATATTGAGCCAGCTTTCATATGAATTTTAGTTTGCAATTTTTAATGGATGGAATAGTCAAAAATAAATCCAGGAAAGCTTAAACATCAAAGTTATCAAGTGATTTTGAGTTTCCCCAAATTTTTATGTTAATCATTTTGAGGCACTCGAAAAACCTTGAAATTGGTTTTTTTGGAATGTGTTATTTTAAAAATGTATAGGCTTAGGAAGTTTAAATACTAGATTCCTAATGGCTCACTTTAAGGCTCTCAAGTTAATAAAAATTTAATAAAATATTGATTTTAACTTTTCTTTTGAAGTTTCACTTTGTTCAATTTAGTCTCTATGTCCTATTCATAAAATCTTTTGAAAAATGTTCAGTTTTTGAAATATTTTGAATAAATACCTGATTTGGAATTATTTTTGTAGTCACTGCACTTTTATAACATTTTCCCTTTTACAAAACTTTTTGCTACAAATCATACTATGGGTTCAAGCTAGTTTTAAACTGACATTCTGTAGCTCTCATGGGTACCTCATATAAGTCTTGGGAAATATATATTTTTCTTTTTTATTTATCTATGCATGGTTTTGTAAACAAAGGGGATTATGGTTGAATATTGAAGTATCTAAAACCAAGAAAAAACAAATTCATTTACATGTGATTGGTTGATATCAATTTTTGGGCCTTGCAAGAGGGATCAATTTCTAACTTGTGTTTTAACCAACATCTAAGCTCGGTTTTTATAGATTTTTGGATTGCGCATATCATAAAAAGTGCCTTTTGAGTTTCTAACTCTAAAATGAATTATATTAATTGGTGTCTGATCAAACTTAGCCCAAAAAGATTGGTAGTGACTCCTTAACCTAGGCGTTTTTGATGAAGAAAGCTTAGATGAGCGACTATTTTGATGGTGAGGCCCTACGATGATTAAAGTGTTCCTACTTTAATATATCTAGATTGGTATTCAAATACATTATGACAAATACATGTAAAAAAAGTTAACCTGATAACTTGCTGTATCTATTTTATAATTTTAAGACTTTACCAAATCTTTACACTAAACTCCCATTTCTTTAGGCCTTATCAATTTTGAAATGATAGCAACTAGGTTATTTATCTAAAACACTATTAAAAGGAAAATGGTCTTTTTCAAATCCATACCTATAGATGGAAAAACTCTTTTAATGGGGTAATAGGCCACCACATGGCAGACTCTTTTGCTCGCCATGTGGTAGGCTTTTATTTTGTAAATTTTTTTAAAATTTTTTTGGTATTTTATTTAAAATTTTTGTTTTATTTTTTGTTATTTAAAAATGACGTATTTTAAAAGAATTGATCTGCATGAGAACTTATGGATTAATTTAATATTTGTACTCGACTTACTCGAAAAAATAAAAAACCTTATTTTGTTAACTATTTTTAGGTTTTTTTAATTTTTTATTTTATTTTATTTTAAGTTATCGAGTATTTAAAGGAGTTGATCTTCATAGTAACTCATGAGTCAATTTAGAATCCGTAATTGACCTGCGAAGGAAAAAATAAAAAATTATTTTATTAATTATTTTTTTAGATATAAATTTTATTTTATTTTTAAATGATGTATTTAAAGGAGTTGATTTCCACGATAATTTACACAGTCTATTTAGAATTCGTTCTCAACTTGTTTAGAAAAACAAAAAAAGAAATTTATTTTTATTAATTTTTTAGTTCTTTATATTTAGGTTTTTATTTTTATTTTATTTTTTAAATGATGTATATAAAGGAGTTATTTTGTATATAACCTATGAGGTGACTCAGAATACTTACCTGACAAACATGAAAAAAACTTAAAAAATTATGTTATTAGTTGATCAATTTTATTTATTTTTTAAATAATTTATTTATTTAATTTTTAAATTATTTATTTAAAGGATTGATCTGTAGGTTAACTTGCAGATTGATTTAAGATTTGTATCAAACCTATTTGGAAAAAAAAATTAAAAATTTTATTTTATTAATTATTTTTTATTTCTAAATAATTTATTTAAAAGGTTTTTATCATGGATCAATTTAGAATTTGTATCCAATCCCTTTAGGAAAAAGTAAAATAACTATTTATTTTATTATTTTTATTTTTATTTTTATTTTAAATAATTTATTTTAAACAATTGATCCTTATTGATTTAGGATTCGTATCCAACTTGCTTAGAAAAAAGTAAGAAAAATAAATTTATTTTATTAATTATTTTATTTTATTTATCCTTTTTTTCTCTCAAAAAATTGTTAGGAAGAATTGTCGTAACGTACCCTCGATTGTTGGGAATGTGCCTGACTTGAAGAAGGTCCTTGGTTGAGGATTCTGTGGTGTGATAGGGTAAGAGATGAGTGTTTCTCGTTATAGGGAAAATGAAGGTCATTGGATGAGTCGCTCATCCGACTAATTTTTGGAGGCTGCCATAAAATGACTGAAAACTTAAAGTCACTAACAATCATTTGGCCTAGGTATAATCAGATACCTATTAAAATTAGTATCTTGAGTTATTAGACTAGAAGATTTAATTTTATGATCTGCATATTCTATAGTTCATTAGGAGGGTCCAGGAGTCGATTACATATGGAGAAGGATTAGCACCCTACAGTACCCTAAATCAGTACCAACTAGCCATATAGTATCTGGTTCTCGATTTTTTTAGTTTTAATTTGTTATTATTTATGTATAATCTCCCTTTTTATAATGCGTGAATTTTTAAAATAATAAATTTGATTTTTGTAAGAAAAGTTTGAATACCATTATGTAACCCAAAGAAGTGGCAAAACGTAAGGTTAAGATATTTTTGGATTTTATTTTAAGAAGATATTCCATATCGAGCACTAGAGGGATACCGATACGAAATATTGCCTAGATAATTTAAAAAAATTAACTTTAAAAATATGAATAAAAAATTGTCACCAAGAAAAGCAATTTGTTTGTAGGACATCAAAATATAATAAACATTCTATAAAAATAGAACATGTAAAGCATAAAAAGGAGGATCGATCGAGATGTATCTCGCAGTTGTCATCAATTATCTATACATAACCAAATTGACACCTTTGAGATGCGTTTGGACTAGTTGATTGCTTAATGCATGAATATATAGGTTTTGGTTGAAAAATATAGGGTGACCCGAGAGAGAGAAAAATTAATTTTTGTGAAATTTTGAAACTGGGGTTGAAAAAGTCCATATGGATGAAAAATTAGGTAATTTTTGCTAAATGAAATATTTTTGGTATTTTTAATGAAAAGGTGGATTTTAAAAATTAAGCCTGATAATTTAGATAAAAGGACAAAATTAATTTTTTTGAGAGTGCGTGGGCCTTGATCCGAGCCTAATGGGGCCCTGTATATAACTCAAAATTATATCGGGTATGAAATGAACCCTTCTTAAGGCATCTAAATGCCTAGAGAAAGTGATTCGGGATAATTAATTAATTTTGTCTAGTGCAAAAAAATCTAAAATAGAGGATATTTTCGCTCTGTTGGGCTTCTCGAATTTATTCCAAACTCATTTGTGGGTTTTAGGTAACATATGAGATATTGTTGGAAAGATAACTCGACAAGAATTCATATAAAAATGCTAAAAAAATCCTAAAAAATCACTTCCTAGCATAAAATAATTTTTGCAATCATACTTGATTCAACACTAATAACATGCAAAAGGAAAAAGGTACAATAAACTTGAAAAAATCATCTCAAACTCATTCAGAATTGGTAAATTACAAATGATACCTTTCTCGAAAGGGAATTGCAAGTAATTTTTAGGAAAAATATTTAAATATTCTAGAAAAATCGTCTCATGGGCTGAAATAGCCCAAACAAAATGCTGATCATTGATTCCAAGAGTTGTAGACAGTGAAGGTTTGAAAAATCATAACGTCCTCATCTAAGCCCATATAGGGAAAACGAGATGCCCTTGGAAAGGTAATTCAATACTTTAAGAGGGAAAAATACTAGAAAAATTAAAAATGACTGTATAGTGCTTAAAAATAATTTTTCAAATTAAGGTCACAAAGCTGCCAATATTAAAATATGGCTGTCTTACATATTTGGTTATTCTATACTCATATTATGGTCTTAGACATTCGAATGTTCATCATTTAGGGTCCAAGGCAATGGTATTTTCGATCTATTCAAAGTCTCAGGTTAATGTGGACAAATAAACGATCTGATATCCACACCATTTGAATCACAATACAAAGGTTTAACACAAGGCATTTAATCAAACACTTGTTAAAACTAAAGATTTTTTGGTTCTGTAAAACAGATTTTAACTTGCCTAATTAGGCCCTAAATCCAAACACAAATGCTTGATTTTTTCCTAAGATTAAACCGTCAATATGGTGGAAAACATCAGGCTAACATTGGATACCATTAATTATGACAAATGTTAGCTTAACTTGGGGAGTTTTCCAAAGCAGATTTTAGCATAAACAAAGCACACAAAAAAGGCATTTTAACAAGCACATAGTAAAATAAAATCATGGCAAGTGCATCAAATATCAACAAGCATAAAAAAAATCAAGATGGGATTTTTATTAAGAAAACATAATTAAAAATGTTAGATATGGCCTAAATAATGCATGGACATGACAATAGATCTTGTGGTATCATTAACAATGTTATGAACATTGGGAGAACATTTCCATGATATGACATTTATGTTGCAAAAAATGTCTCAGCATAAAGATAGGATTTTTCACCTTTAAAACACCACGAAGGCATAACAAAATTAAAAAAAAAAATCGAAGCATCTTGAAATAATGTTTCATCCAAGATTAAGCATGGATGACAAGGAAAATGTCATAAATCAATGAAATAATGGTTGTTCTAAGATAAGCAAAGAAAAATGAGATTTTTATGTACTTGTAGATACCTAATTTCATCTGAACCCTTTCTTGGATGATTCGAAATAGTCGAGATTGAAAACTAGATGGTCGTCTTGGTGGGTCAACATCTTCCATGTGGACTAAGCCATTTCAAGACCTCTTCGGCCATGTCTAGATGGTTGCTTGTTCGCACAATAAAAAAGACAAACATTGGAGAGAAAATTAGCTTTTAAATTTATTTTTGTAGAATTTGGAAATTTATTTCTAGATTTGATATCGTGAACAAGTTTTACTTTTTAAAAATTTTTGAAATTTTTTTCATGAAATTTTATAAGTCGATTGTTGTATATTTTTACCAATACCTATGTAGTATTTATGCTATTACTTAATTTGAAAAATTATAAATGTTCAGGAAAAAAGTCTGTATTAGCATTTTATACTATGAGATGTCATTGCCAAATTTATTATTCAGTTCAAAACTTTTCTATGGTGCCATAATTTCCTTCTTGCAAAAAATTTTCCTTAAAACTTGTTTAGAGCTTCCAGTTTTTGGTTTTTATTGATAAATATTTTGGCAAGTGTATTGAACGCAATTCATCATTTTTCCAAGCTCAAGCATATTTTGGAATTCAGTTTATCATTTTAGTATGAAATTTTCAGTTTCATAAGTCATTTTTCATAAAATCTTTTTGAGTCTAAGATTTTTAGCTATTTATACTTTCAAAGTAAATATTTTGAATTTCATTATTTTCAGATTAAAATTTATTTTGAATTTTTTATTTATTTTTAATACAGATTTTTCCTCCATAAAGGTATTTCTCATAAACATTTTATGAGTTTTGAATCTTTAATCTTTTCTTTTCATGCAAAATTCTCTAATTTATTCATAAAAATTCTTTTTAGAATTCAATACTTGGGATCTTTTATGGGAAAAGTTTATTTTTATCCACTGTGCTTTGGCTCATGTGACACTTAAACATCTACTTTTTTCTAACACTTATATCCTATGTGGTTTAAGCTGTTAGACAACTGAAGGCAACACTATTAAATTATACCCTAGCTAATTATTTTATACCATAATGACCCTTTTTAGCTAATATGTATGAAAAAATCAATTATTTTTTCACACTCTCTATGTCTCTCTCTCTCTTAATTTCTCCTAAATATTTCTAGTTTTCTGAATTTTCAGTTTGAAAACAAATTTCAACTTCCTCAACCATGAATAAAAATTTTACTGGATCTTCTTCCTCTTCATCTATTTCCTGTGATAAATGGGTTGGAATTATGATTATGGAGATCCATCTCCATGCCGAACAATTTAGACGCAAACAATGTTGGAAGAAGGTTTTATGAGTGTGCAAATTATATGGTCAATTGTCAAATTCTTATACTCTTATTTGGTTGAAATCAAAGTTTTGGGAAATGGGTACTGACATGAATTTTTTTAAATTCTATTTTAAAATATGAATTTTTTAGTTGGGTTAACACACCACAAACTCGTCAAAGTGAGAAATAGGTGTAAAATCGAGCATGGAAAAAGATAAAAGAATAAAAACAAGAATTAAAGATTCTCCAACAATTGCAATCGACCAAGGCTGCACGCAAGAGAGAGAAACAATTAGAATTAGTCTTATACAGATGTCAAGGAAAAGAGAAATGGTTTTGGAAAGTGATTTTTGCCTTGATAGTTAGGGTTATATTAATGATGATTTTCATAATAGTCAAGTTGTAATGTGTTTGTCATCTTGGAATGGGTTGTAACATTATTGATATCATGGTGCATCATGTAGTTGTAATGTTTTGGACGTAATGTTGTAAAATGAAATTGTTTTACAATATTGGAGTGAATTTGAATTATCACATGTAGTTTTCCAACATCTCATGAATTTATTGGTCATGTTAATATGACTTTTGCTTAAAAAACATGAAAATTTTCACATGTAGATTTAATCTAGTATTTTCACATATTCAAAGTAACATCCATAATACAATGACAACATCAAATTCTAAATACATTCTACCTTTAAAATGCATTCAACCTGTTTGTCAATTACATCATCACACCCATTTACAAAAAAAAAAAAAAGGAGCCCCAAACTGGCTACATCAATGGCAACTTTAGTATAACTATTTTATTTGTATTGCCAAAATACATTGAAGAGTTGCAAAAACAAAAAAAATGAAAGCAAAAAAAAAAGAAAAAAACAAACATGTAATTTGCCTTGGTCTTCTAAACCCACATGATTTGCCAAAAAATCCAAGATATCTTCATGTTGGCCTAGGTTTATAAGCCCATGTGATTGGCCTCTTACCATATGTATGTGAAAAGATTTAATAGTTCTATTAAACTATGTAATTTAAATAGTTATCCTTGACATATTTACCATGAACCATATGATTTTTTTTACCTTAGGCCTTGAAAATCTAGGTGTACTACTTTTACCTATGCTAGTTCTTATGCTGGTGCCTATGTTGTGCTGTAAAGGATTGGCCTAAAGTAGGTTAGCTTGAAGCTGGTTGTGCCTGGGTATGATGTTGGACAGAATATGTAGTAGCTAGTGGCAACGATTGTTTCTCCTTCTGTAAATGTTTCATTCTCTAAGCAGAGGTTTCATGTATAATTGAAGCCTTGTAACTATGAACATTGTGGCCAAATTGCTTACAGTTGCCATAAATGAGGTTTATCAATTTTGGTGACCTTATATGGTTGTTTAGGTTCATCTACTGTTCGCTTCCTCAACTTTTTAAGTCTACTTGGTGGTTTTCAAATGATGGATGGTTCTAATTCTAGAAACTTAGCATCATCAACATCATCTAAATTAGGCATGGCTTTGATGAAATATTCATAAGTACGTATGCAGTTCTCCTTAATGAAGTACTATCAACATAATTTTTAGGACTCTACCCATGAAAGTAAATGGGTGGGATTGCATTGAATGCAGGGTATTCCTGTCAACTACCAACATCTATAGGAATAACTTTTCTTGTTTAAGTCAGCACTAAATGATTTTAGATACATTGTGACTTAAAATTTTTTCCCTTTTTCATAAGGCACTGGCATGAAAACCCTTGATTTGCTTTTGATCTTCTCTAACCTTTTTTGAATAACTAGTGTCAGTGGACCGATTACACCCTCTATAGTGGTTAGTTTATGATGTAGGCTCTTAATAGCTCGTAATCTAATCCATTCTAAGAAATTACTTATAAGTAGTTCATGAGCTTTGGTAATGTATGCATTCAAGCTCTAATTTCACATTAATGTTAGACTTTACATAAGTTTGATATTGTGTTTTAGACTTCACACATCCTTCTAGGGTATTCAAATAATGAATTGGCTTACCATTATCCAATTTTTCTAATTCCGTTAGTACACTTCTATAAATAGATAGTCGTCTAGTGGTAGAAGCTTGGAACAACAAGCTCTTGAATTATTCCGATTTCCATCAGTTTTTGAAATTGTCATAAAGATGTCTCAAACAAAACCTATGCTGAACATTTAATTCAAGTTCTTGGAATGCTTGTCGCAAGCCCTGAAATGCCAATAATATAATATGTGACTGTAATGTGATATAGTAATCAGAATGGATTGGTTTTCTATATCAAAGTCAAGTGTAATGCAGGGGTGTTATGTGTCACAACCACGCGTAATACAAGGGTGTTATGCATCACAGTAAAGCATAATGCAAAGGTCTCATGTGTCATAGTTAAGCATAACATAGGGGGTATTATGTGTTATTACATTTCAACTACAATGGCATTATGTAACAAAAAAAATAGAAAAGTTAAAGATGTTTACCTTTTGCATGTCTGACAAAAAAACCAACTTGCTTTCATCCATCCCTTGTAAGTCATTCCTAAGTGTTTCCAAAAACCATTTCTAGCTATGCTTATCTTCAAACCCAATAATAGCCCAATTGATTGGGTACATTTGCTCATTCCTATTTTTCCCCATAACACTTAGAATGCATGCACCAAACTTGGCTTTTAGAAAACATCCATCAAGGCTGATCAATGGCCTACAATGTTTCATAAAGCCATATTTTAGTGCATCAAAATACATGTACACTCGAGTAAACCTAGAGCGTAGATGATAGATATGACCATTGATTTGGACTGGTGGTTGTGGCTCAACATGCATAATAGCAAAACTGCTTAGACTTGTTTTAATCATAAGGTAACAATATTTCTTTGTCAGCTGAATTTACTACTCCTAATCACCCTCAATCATTTTCAATGCAGCCTTCATGCCTTATACAAGCTTCTGTAATAAACTCCACACCTAAAATCTCTTATTATTTTGTCTTATAGCACCCATACACCTATCTTTGGGTTGCTATGAAATCATCTAAGTACTTAACTATTGTCCAATTTAATGTCAACTTGCTATTCTTACTCTCTGTTGGGCAAGTATGCTATGGATTAAATGTTTTTATCTTTAATATGGTTTTTCCACTTACCAATGATGCATGCACTTTGAATGGCAATTTATTGGCTGCACCTTACACGAATTGTAACTCTACTTGTCTCATTATTTTGAAGTTCATAATCATAACCCCTTCACATGCACTAATTCTTCAACGTTGCTCTAAAATATCATGCATTTGCAAATTTCATCCCAATTGTTAGTTCAACATTATCACTAGGAGGATTAAATGAGAGGAATCTACTACCTGGTATATTAGCTTCATCATCTGACCAATTCAAAGACTCCAGATCATTAACCTTTTCATAAATCTCATTGAAATCATCTAAGTCAAATTATGCTTTATGATCTTCACCCTTATACTTATTTGTCCTTTGATTTTCATAACTATCACCATTCTTTCACTACCTTTTACACCCTTTTCCCTATCTGCACCCTTTTCCCCTTTATCATTAGATCGGTCACCCTTCATATTTCTTTGTTCTTCACATATATACTTTTTACCTCCTCATCATTAGATTTGGTAACATCTATACCTACTTTTCTTTCATCATCCCAGTCAAAACCATTTAAACTTTCTTCTTTCTCACCATCCAATTTAGCCCCATCTGCACCTTCTTCCTCATCATCCCATTTACCACCTGTCGTAACGTACCCCAAGGTGGATCCTCGCGAATCTATGGGTGCATACAACTTAAAATATTTTTTGACTTGGGAATGTTTTTTTGACTGGGACTTTTCCTTCGTGACGTGATGAAAATGAGAAAGTACATATTCTTGACATGATATAATGAAGGGGACAATAAGATAAATCACTCATCTTATTGGTCTCAGATGACCATCATAAAATGGCCAACGCTTGGAGTCACCACCGATCATTTGGGGCTAGGCATGATTGGATGCCTATTGAAACCTATGTTTTGAGTTACGAAACTTAAAACATAGATCCCATGGTCTACGTAATACAAAGATTCATCGTTTGGGTTTGGGAGTTGGTTACGCACGATGAGGAACAAACCTCTTTACGATGCTCGAAATTGGTACCTTACTAGCTATGTCTTATCTCGATTTTAATTCTTTCGATCCTAACTCGTTATTATCTCGATATAACCCCTTTTAATGCATGAATGTTATAGAAATACAAATCTAGGTTTTGATGAAAAGATTTAATCTCATATACGCTCTGGAGAGATGAGGAATATAGAGATTTTCAATAAAAATGACCTCTGGATTTTACTTTGAAAAATTAAAATTTCACTTTAAGCACGAAGAGATACCCACGTGGAATATTACCCTTAGTTTTATTTGAAATGATTGAAAAACATGAATACAAATAATTATCATAAGGAAATCATGTTAGTAAGGCAACAAATGAAGTTATGTAACATGGATCATTCAATGCAATGATAAAGAAAAAGGGTGGGCTATTGGAATTTATCTTGTAATTGGTATCGATTATCTGAGAATAACCGAATTGACAATTTTCAATATGCATCTGGGTTTCTTGATTGAACGAGGTTTGTCATGGAAGTCCGAGAAGGAGAAAAATTTAATTATAGTCAAAAGACAGTGTTGAAGTATCCCCTCAGAAATATGGGGTTGGAGTGTCCCCGTGGATGACAAATAATTTTGACAAAGGAAGTTTTTAAATCTTGACAATTTTGAAAAGCGGGTTAGAGTAT
>JBBYHL010472479.1:0-42384 GCA_038381835.1 Adansonia madagascariensis | reverse complement strand
CTAGAAACTCAACATTGATGCATAAAGACCTCATCATTGTAACTCGTTACTATATTTTCAAGGCCGTTGTGTTTTAAGAGCTTCATCCAATTAGTGTTTGCATAACTTGTTTCCATAAAACAAGCACCCATATGCTATCCCAAAGTATCTCACATACTTCAACTTCATGAGATCAAAGAGTAGCATGCATACAATACATGAAAGGTTAGCATAAACTAGTCTTTGTGCATTACGAATCCCCTATCTCGATAATATGATGACTAAGAGCATTTCTAGAAACTCAACATTGATGCATAAAGACCTCATCATTGTAACTCGTTACTATATTTTCAAGGCCGTTGTGTTTTAAAAGCTTCATCCAATTAGTGTTTGCATAAGTGTCAATCATGCCAGTAACATAAAGGAAAACCTATGTTACTTTAACTTAGTAATGCGTATGTAGTTATTTGACCATGTGCCCCATGTCCTAATCTGATTATTCAAGGGCTTACAACAACATCTCCCACTTACACTTAAAGCAATCGCATTACTCTATATGGAGTATACGTTTAATTCATTAGTGATAATCTCTATTATCAAGTTTTAAAACTGTTTGACCTCAATGAGGATGTGATTCCAATCTTATGGCTCAGTTATCATGAGTAACTATTGGAATCATTTTATTAGCCAGATGGCCAAAGATCCAAAACAAATCTTTTCAGAAGACTTTGATTCAATGATTTGTTTAATGGCTCTAGGATATAATTATGTAATCTCTCCAGTTGGAACTCCATTTAATATTACATCCAAGTATATATAACTTTTGTTTGTTATCTATTCATGAATATTAACCTTTAATAACTCATGAAAGCTCCCATTAAATCTTACAAGTGTAAGACTTCTTGCAAGAAATTCAATCTTTAACTAGATTCGAATTTGACTTAATTAGGTTATTTAATTAACATAATTTGCTTTGATAGACCAAGTTGTAAAACAATTCTACTAAGATTTATTAAATAAAGGAAATAATAAAAGATATATGTTCAAAACACTTATCTTAAAAAATTTCCTAAAATCAATCCACAAAGCCAAAAATAGAATATCCAATGTTTTAATATAATAAATCATAAAAACAAAGCTCTTGATAACTTTCATGTATAGGGGTGCAAACCTGATCCATATCATCTAGGTTGCCCTCTTTTTCATTGGTCCATCTTTATTTGTCCTTCCTCTTGCCATTACTCTGGGTCCCTAAAATATGTCAAACATGCTTAGTATGAATAATCAAGTATCATATACCAAAGGAAAGTCAACGAATTTTAAGAATATATACCTCAGGTAAAAACTCTTTTTAACCTTTTGTCTTTCACTGATTTAAGGTAGTCTTTGTAGTTTCTCCTTCAACGACTAGCTTTTCGCAATGGTGATAAGTTCCCTTATTAATTCCTTCCTTAGTCTTCACTCCACCAATTGGCTTCAAACTCCTTTAGCCAAAAGATTTATCCTTTCTTCTTCTTCTTCTTTTTCATTTGTTTACCTAGAAGTAGAGATAAAAGTAACTAAGTGGACAACCATCCCATTGGTGCAAGACTTCTCTACCATAGTTAACATGTTCAACAATCCTAAAAGGGATGTCTCTAGGTGATTCATGTTGATGTTAACATAAATCATGAAAAAACTTGAAAAGAGGAAGGAACCAATTTAATGGCTAACTCATTATCGATCAACCAACCTAACTATTCTAAATGAGCTATCCAACTAATCATCTTAAGCACATAAAGTCCTAATAAAAGTTTCTTTTAACATCTTTTTTTTTTGAATGATTCCTTTGAGATGTCAAATCTTTCGATACACATTTCATTATCAAATAATTCTGTAAGGTTCAAGATGATATCTGAAGCATCCATGCCCTTATGTTACTTTTGGAGATCTAGTGCCATGCTAGCTATCATCACACATGTGGCTTGCATAAGATCATCTTTATGAACTCTATATGCATCCTGTTATTGCTGAAAAGTATCAGGTTTGGGGTCTTCAAGTACAGGCTCACCAAGGACATAAACCTTATGTTATTATGTAAAAATGATTCTAACATTATGAAACCAGTCAATGAAATTCAGCCTCGTCAACTTGTTAGCATCTAGCATGCTATGCAGTGACAACTTAGAAGTCATAAGTTTTCATCTATATCATGTATGAATTGAAAACATATTCAATGTTAATAGCATACATAAAATAATTATTTAGTTAGGTTGTACTACTAGAGTGATCCTCATTATTTTTGTGTAATTATAGCCCTCAACTATTATACGAAAAGTTCAAAATTTGAATTCTTTAATGAGCTAGGAACCCTTTCATCATTTCATAACCTCGGGATTGCCAAACAAGCCATAAATGAACTACTTAAGTAGGTAACTTAGTTTACTGATTGCATCTCTATGCAACTCCTAGATCAATTAGGTAATAACCTTTTATGTAAATGTATCATATGCATTATATGCATTTTACCTAATCATTACCTCTAATGCCATGCGGTTAAATTGAATGCCTTTGGATAACATGGCTTTAGCTAAGTAGGACACATTAATTACAACTCAAGTAACTTGGGCGAAAGGGACCTTGGGTTAACCCAACAAATCCCTATGGCCGAAACTCAGATATCTTATTTTAATATAATTAAATACGTCTTATCATGCTTAAGCATGGACTTAATATTTTACAAAGGATTTCCTTAATTGATTAAGTCTCATTGGTTTGATTTGGATTGCATTACATTGGCATTTATTTCAAGTGCATAAATATCACATATATATCAACATAAAATAAATCTAATTATGCAATCCTACATTGATGATTATGGACTTTTATCTATGTCTAGCTTCCATGAGCCATTTGAAAACTAGTTTAGTCAAAACCTTGAATATCTTAGCAAGTCTTCTCAAGTCTCAATAATGATCTCTTTAGAGAATTCTCCATGGCACCATCTTTAATTTACATTTATGGAAAAATAAAATTCTTCTAGTCTAACCTAATCGAAATCTAAAACTATGTAATATTTACATAAATTTGAAAGAAACCTCTAGTTACATTCAAGCGAAGTTAGGTAAGAAGAGAATTTTACAACTTTGGAATGAAATAAAGATAAAATAGGGTTCTTAGACCTTATTTAATAAAATTAAATACCAAAAGAAAAATATTTCAACCATACATTCACCTAGTCACAGTAAGGTCTAAGTCCATAACCATCCATCATGCTTAAAAAATAATAGCATAAGACCTATGTATAGCTAATATCAGATGGTAATCACATGTATACAATGCATGTATAAAGAAGTTTATAACATTCAATAAATAATCTATTAGAATCAGCCATAGAGATTAAATATATTTTATCTTTTTCATAACTTTTAAGAAACTAGATTTAATTCAAACATTTATCTAACTTTTATGTGATTTCTCTACAAATCTTTTAATATGCAAGCTTAAATTAGGTTTCCAAAATTAATGTTGTTATAAAATTAAAATTAAAGTAACTTATTTAAAACAATTTAAGAAAACAAGTTTCCAAATCTTTATTTTTTTGAAACATGTCTATTTAAAGAAACCTAGTTGAATTAAACTCTTTTATTATTCCTAGCTTTGAGGAACTTTATCCATTAGATAACACTTATTAATCCAACTCAAACTCATTCCACAATATAAGGAATCAAATTCCTAATTTTAAGGAAGTTTACTCCCACTAAAAAACTAGTTCTAAAGGAAATTGAACTCTAAAAAGTAGTGCCCTCGGTTTAAGCAATCCATTTGGCCATGCTATGGTCTTTGATTGCCATGTTTGGCTGACGTTTAGGGGTTGTTTCAAGTGCTAGAAAACATCATTAGATGCTGCCAAAAACCGATTCAAGGTTGCATCCATGATGGCATCTATTTTGCCACCAATATCAAGTCTCAACAAAATTAGGAAGTGGAATTACCTTGCCGCAAGCCCTAGCATTAAAATGCAAAATTCACACCTATGGAGGATATTTAAACACTGATTTTAGATGCTAAAAATTAATCAAGACACTGCCAAAGTTTGAACCAAACCAGCAAACATGATGGCAACTATTTGCCATGCAAATCGCAAATTAAGGGGAACATTTTCCCTAGGGTATGGCAATAACATGCCTTAGTTTTTAGCAATCTAAATTCATTCAAGAATCAAGTTTTCTTTTATTAACTTGCTATCCCAAGATGCAGCAAACTGGTGAAACTTTTCCATAAATATTTCAACGTGTATTAGGAGTAAAAACACATCTAAAATCAACTTATAACATTATACCATGTGATATCACCAAGATAATTCAAGATCATGTTTCTTTGTTTCAAAACATGTTTAAATAAATCAAAATTGAATTTTACAAGTTTTATAACACAAAATCTAGTCACAAAGATCAATTTTTACAATAAAGAAATCATTAGAAAATAACCCTAGTGAAATCACAAATCATGGTGTACATGTCTTTGGCTTTTGTCAATTCAATGTGTATTTGATCTAAAGTAATAAAAGCGATTGTTATTAATTATTAAACACTTTAATAATGATTAATATACATTTTAACCATGCTGTCCAAATTTTATAAAATTTATAAAAATATTTTACAAAGTTTTAAGGCTCAAAACTTTTAGATCTATACATGTGAATCTGAATGTCAATTACCATGAATTAGACTATACCAACCTCATGTAATTTGCAACCTATAGACTCTGATACCACTTGCAAGAATTCCTATTCTCGATAAAGTCAGCCTCATGCAAATATAACATTTAAAATTCTATAAAGAACATAATATAGACCATGGAAACATTAAACAAAAAAAAACTAGACTTCCTTATGGATCTATTAGGTAGGGTTTTACATTTCATAAACATAATTGAGTTAAATCTAAATTTAATCAATCATATGATTAAAGATTACCTAACTTGAAGATATCATAATCCTGAGTTTTGCAGATCCAAAAGATTTCCAAATCTAAATTAGAAGGCCTCCCGATAGGTAATTTAAAATCCTAAGCAGTTCAAGTGCCCCACCTTCAACAATAATCCACATAGACAGCAATTAAAACCTTATTTGGTATGGTGGCTCTCTAAATTTAGCTAGATGGCCTCTAAAGCCACAAACAAAAGATAATTTGTCAATAGGTTTAGATTAAAGAAGATTAAGGAGCAATTCCTTACCTTTAGTAGAAAGAAGAGGAAAAATAACTCTTAGGGAGATGGCTGTTTTGGCAGATGCAAGAAACTGAATAAAAAAATCATAATCTTTTATTTTGATTAATGCCACTAAGATAAAATACTGATATTCTACCTTTGTTGCAATCAAGAATGATTTTTGACTACTTGGAATATGAATCGGCTTAATGGAGTCTTTAAGAAAGTAGAGTTGGTGCAATATGCTTTAGAAATATCTAGGAATTCTCGCTTAGGGTTTTCTAAAAGCTTTCTTATTCCAAAAAAGATTTAATGTTATATTTATAAGCTTTTGGGACTAGGTTTAAATGTTTAATGAGTGAACTGGACCCATTAGAAATAAACCCTACAGGTGGTATCACTTTTAATGTTACTTAGAGCCCAATTAAAATAATTTTTAATTATCTTGTCTAAGATTGGGCCTTAGTAGTAACATACAGCCTAACAGCACACTAAGGATAGCAACATCATGTGCCTAGCCCATTAGCAATCCTAATTTGGAGTAGTTCACTATTAAACTCCCTTGTCTTGCTAATTTAGGGCTTTTAGCCAAACCTTATAGGTTTATTTTGTTATGATAATATCGACTCCCTTAGGTTACTGAATACTTTTATGTTAAAGGTATAGCTTAAGGACATTTAAGTAAGTAAGTATAAAACCAAATCATTTTTAGTTATTTAGATACTTTTATGTTAAAGATGTACTTTAGGGGTACTTAAGATAAGTTTTTGTTATTTTTGGTAAAATTAGAATTTTTAAAAATCGAGGCAATGTCTCCAAGTTAAAATAGTGCATAGAATTTCTCCCTACATATGGAATGGATTTTCCTGATTATTTAATAATGAGATATCATTTTAAAAATAAGAAAATCATGATGTTTCAAATTTTGAAAAAATAAAACATTTCATATTTCTTCGGCTCTATGGTGGGATGTAAAAGATATTTTGTTTTTTAAGACTTTTCGTATTCCTCTAGCTCTTCGATGTGGTGTAAAAGATAATGATAAAACCTTTTGTGTTCCTCTAATCCTTTTGATATTTTGATTTTCAAAAATATTGAAACTTTATTTTCTAAAATTAAATAATAAATTTGCTTCTTAAAGTTTTATTTTGATATATAGGAATTACAATTAAATATCAGATATTGAAACTAGATAAAAATCAAACTTAAGGTTAACATATAGTTAATAAGGCACCAATTATAGGGCATAATGAAAGGGATTGATCCTTACTCGTGATTGTAACTGACTCTTAGACCCTTCCATGTAATCTCTGGTAAAAACGTAGACCTCGGAGTTTGCTTTTTAAGGGTTTCAAAACCCTCGAAATACGAACTCCGATAAGTGGCCAATCTCACCTAGCCAAAATAGATTATTGGTGACTTCAAAATAAATGGTTATTTCATAATGATTATTTAAGGTTAAGTCAAGTGAATGATTTCTCTCGACGACCAAATCCCTTAAAATAAAAAAGAAAATAATAATAATATGGCCTCAAAAATAAATATATCATATGCTTAGCTGGTTTGACTAGCATGCTTAGGGTTTATTCAATCATATATCACATATATATAAATTCAAAAATAAATTTATCACATGCAATCTACTAGGATGATTATGAATTCTATCTATCTAGTTTCCTTGAGCCATTAGGAAACTAATTTGTCAAATTTCTAGGGATATCATGCAAGGTCTTTGCATGTCTTGATGATTATCTCCATGTTCCTTTCTTCTTGGCACTATCTTCTTTACATCTTGGATTTAAACAAATTCTAATCATAACCTAATCTTAAATCTACAAGTCCTATGTTACACTTGAGGGGAGTTAGGTGAGAAAAGAATTTATAACCTAGAATTAAATAAGAAGGTAAGCTTCGCAGACCGTATTTATAAAATAAATACCAAAAGAAAAATTCAACCATCCGCAAGCTAGTCACACTAAGGTCTAGTCCATTATCATCCTCATGCTAACATAATCATATTATAAGCATGAAATTAAATAAGCATAGCGAATATCACTTAGTGATCTTGTGTATCATTTGAATAAACCTCATCAAAAAATTTGAGATGATTTATTAAATTATTTAGCAATTTCAATTCTTTAATTAAAACATTTTTAATTAAATTCTTAACTTTTAGGAAACTTGTTTTATTTTGTTTATTACTTAACTTTTAGGTTGTTTGTCTTAATTAGGACATTATCTAAATTTTAGATAACTTCGTCTTAATTTGGACAAACCATTCATTTTAAGAAACTTATTTTCCAAAAACAATATTTTAAGATATTAAATTGGACATTACCTAACTTTTAGTTTTTTATCTTAATTAGGACATTATCTAACTTTTAGATAACTTTGTCTTAATTTATACAAAGTATTTAACATGTAATATTTCTTAAACTATTTAGGAAAGTAGTTTCCAATTTTTGGAAGGCTTAGTAATTGATCCATATTCAATTTAATTAAGAAAATAAATTTCCTACATGATTAAAATTTATTCTAAACATATTAGATCATTATACTCCAAATAGGATTAATCATTTAAATTAAATATAATTTACAATTAAACAATTAAATTAAATTTTAATTCCATTCTTATAATATTATCCAATTTATATCTTAAATAATTTAAGAAAATTAATACAACTGGATAATTAGTGTTTGATAATAGGTAAGAGTTTTGATGGAACACAACCTCTTAGAAAGCCTTAGTCCAACTAGGAGTCTACTCCATGCATGGCTATCTTAGCCATCCTAAATCAGCTCAAATACTATTGTCTTCCTCCCACTAAATCTTTGAAAATACAGCAATTTGCAGCAACATCTTGCCGGCATGGATGCCACATCAAGGTTTCATTGAGGAAGATGAAATGTCGTACACACAAGCACATCTAATGCACTTGATATAGCCTAGAATTAAAACATTTTGAACTCTGATTTTAACATAATTTTCAACAAGTATTATGAACTTTTCCTGACACTTTCAAAGTGGAAGAACAAGGAAAAATTCATTAACAACTTCAAAAAATTTTAGCACCATCAAAACACTAAAACAAAGCCATTCTGGCAACAATCAACACCAAAACATTGACATATGACTTTATTATCAATTTAATTAGAAAAATATATTTTAAACTAATTAATATTCATAATAAACATGGATTAATAGGCTAGAAAATTAAAATTTAAACAAAAACAATTTCTTTAATTTTTAATTCAAGAAATGGATTAAAACAATATCAAAACAACTTAGAAAGTTAAAAACATGTTAAAACTTTAATCTAAATTAATTTTAAAAAATTTAATTAATTATTTAAAAAATTTTAAACATGATTAAAGTAAAAAATTACATGCTATCTAGATTTTAAAAAAATTAAAGAAAAATAAATTTTCAAGAATTTCACCAAAACTGAAAAATCACTAAATAACACATAAATTAATCAGATTGATTATCACCAAAAATTGACATGCTAGACCTCATGTAATCTACAAACCTTAGGCTCTGATACCACTAAAAGGGAAAATCTAGGCTTATGCTATTGATATAAACATAAAAATTTAATCAAAATTAAACATATGCATTGAAATTAAACAAAGAAACACCTAAATTTTCATAAGATCTTAGAAAGAGATGTATATGCGATTGGACTACAATTTTAAAACACAGATCTTATAAAAATCATACATTTCTAGAGACTTATAACTCTCAACATGCTGATCACTCCATGAATGCACCATGGGTTAATTACTAGGATCTCTTTTTTAGGCCAAAAGTAGCATAAGTGTCTTACCTCTAATGGTGATCCACACAAATGCCTATTGGAGCCTTCTTAAGGTTTGATGCTTCTCCAATGCTAGCTAGAAGGCTTTTCAAGCCTCAACTAAATGGTATCTTGCCAAAAGGTATTAATTCAAAGATATGAGAATAATTCCCTTACCTATTACCCCAAAAAGAGAGAAAATAGCTTCATATGGAAGTAGTTATTTTTCATGATGTAGGAAAATGAATCCAAAAATCTCAATTTTTAATTTTAGTTGATTCCTTAAGGATAAAAAATTGATATTTCATCTTTTGTTGTGATCAAAAACACTTTTTGATCACCTAAGATACAAATTTGCACAATCAGGTTTAAAGAAACAAGAATTTTTGGATTTGGCCAATTTCATAATTTTTGTGAAAAACTAGTCTCTCAATTCTAGAAACTATTTTTCTAATTTCATTGTGTCAAGAATGATTCAAGAACACTTAAAAAAATCTATGAAAACATAAAAAAAGCTTAAAAAAGCATAAGTGTTGCACCAAAACCCATAAGAAAGACTAGGATTGGTGGCTAGGGTTTCATTAATGCTTCTTATCAGCCAAAATACCCTTACTAATGTATTTAAATATACCTTGGGCTAGGCTAGGCTTGAATAGTTGGTCAACTGAGCCCATAACTTACATGTCTAGAAGGTGGCCCCACTTTAGAATGTTTCTTGGAGCCTAATTAAAACTATTTTAATTAGCTTGTCCAAGATTGGGCTTTAGTATTAATTTATTAATATTTTAACCTAATAGCAGGCCAAAGATAGCCATTCCATATGCCTAGCCCAATAGCAAGCCATAACTTGGAGTATTTCACAACTAAGCTTTCTTGATAATTAAGGCTTTTAGCCCAAACCCTTTTAATTTATAGGTTAGATAATTTAATTCATAATTAAATTTTCTAACCCCAATAAAACAATTTTTACTTCGTATAAAAAATACTAAATAATTCATTAAATAATTATTTAATTTTTAAAATATAATTATTTGGCCTTATTTAATATTATCCTTAAAACTATGTTTACAAATAGACTTTGCATTGATAAGACATTCTTTTCTTTATTGCCATATTAAGACATCTCTAATTAGATTACATAAACCTAATTTATATCTTTAATAATACTTAACTGAACTTATTCAAGTAAGTTCTCCTCAATATACCTTTTGTTTAATTAATTCATACTTAATTAAATCCCAATTTTAATTCAATAGATTATTTTATAATGTGTAACCCATTAGGCTTCCATCATAATGGCAATAAATATAATTACCCAGTTAAGTGTATTTATATTTATAGATGAAGACTGGCTTCTAGCAGGCATCATAGCCACCCGATATGCAAGAAAAGTTAATATAACCTCTTTATAAAACCTTTCAGTAGCCAGTTTATCAGTGTGCTTCAGTCTTTTCACCAAATATTCGAGAAAGACAATAAGCATGGTGCTATGTCTACTCATGTATCAATCCATATTAGTTCCTGTAGCTTTCTACTAACCTCATGAATTTAGAGTAGTAATTTCTCTTAAATTCATCATGCATTAGCCGACGACTTTGTCAAGTTAACCAAAGCCAAGAACATATAAGATATGTCTCCAATGTCACTCAGAGTGGTGAATTTTTTTTGGAATACTCATCCTTCTTTGTATGGTTCATGCCATACCCAAAACCACTCTATCATAAGCATCTATATGTTGTGGACCTACTCATGACAGAATCAAAGCATGACACTTCCCATACAAGATGACTTGATGTCCCAAGTGTAAGGACTAATAGACACAATTGGTATGTAAGAACATATTCCATAGACACCTGAATGGCTTATACCAAATGAAGTTCTCATAGGGCCATGTTTAATGAACTTGTTTCCATAAAACAAGCAACCATATGTCATCCCAAGTATCTCTATACTTTACCTTCTATGAGATCAAAAAGTTGCATGCATCAAATGCATGGAGGCCTAGCATATGCTAGTCTTTGTGCATTGTCAAAGCCCTATCTTGACAATACAATCACTAGGAACACTTTTAGAAACACGACTTTAATGCATAAGGATCTCATCATTGTAACTTATTCTAACTTTCCAAAGCCATTGTGTTTAAAGGACTTCATCCAATTAGTGTTTGCATGATTATCAATGATGCCACTAACATAAAGCAAAACCTTAAATCACTAACATAAGTGATTAGTTTGCATCATTAATTTATATATGCCTTATCCAATCTGATTCGTTCCAGGGCATAAACTAACATCTCTTACTTGCACTAAACCAATTGCTAAGGCATCTAGTCTCAAACTATTTCAATTAGCAATCGTGTTTCAACTTAGACAAAGCTTTAGTACAATTTTAAGAAAACGCCTCAGTCATATTCACAATAATCTCATTATCAAAGTCATTTACTATTTGGATCACAATGAGACCCAGATTCTAATCATATGGCTTAGTTGTTACTTTAACAACTATTAGGAATCTTTTACTAGCTTGTAAGCTAATGATCTAAACATAACACATTTTGTGAGCCTAAACAAAAGAGTTTATTTATGACGTTTAGGTTATAAACATGCAATCGTCTCTAGTTTGGAAGATTTTCCAAATAACTGCATTTTTAATATCATGGCTATTTATCACTAAGTTAAATTATGATCTTTAAATTTTAAAGAGTTTTAAATGCCTCCCACTAAATCCTATATGTATGGATTTAAGAGAAGTAGATTCGAAACAATTTCTAATCCTGTAAGTTATAGGCTGTCTAGTATTTCAATATCATTGCAAGTGTATGTTAGAGAATAATGTGATCTTAACATAGAACAAATTCTTTGATTAGTGATTTATTCAGTGAGGATTGAATTTAAGCTCAGCATCGAATGCTAGCAATCATCTTCAATTGGCAAATGCCAATATAAACATATTATGTTTACAAATAAATCAAGATTATCTTTTATAAACATTAATCAAGAAGGCAAGCTTTGATCAATATCAATAAAGTTACCTTTATTTATGGTCCATATTCAGTAAAAGATCCTTTTGTTTGGCCTTACAATATGTCTTACATATTTAAACACCAAGTTCTAAGTATCATATACCAAGAAAGTGAATTAATCTCAGTATATATCTAATATAGAAACTTCTATAATTTTACTAATTCTGATCATATCAAAATTTTCCTTTCAATTTCACTCTATTGATCTTGCTCTCCACTATTTTTGCATAGACCCTTATCATCTTCATTGTCTTTCTTCAAAAGAAAGTATATGGATAATGCATGGATCATAATCCATCTAGACTGCTCAAGTCTTGAAATACACCCTATCATATGAAGCCTATTTAGGCTACCTTTTGACATCTTGCTTGGGAACAATTCCTTAGGGATGTCGAACCTCTCATTATGATTATCCTTATAGAACAGTTCTTTAAGGTTTCAGATGATTTAATGAGCTTAAATAGCCACTTGGTCTTTTCAAAGTTTAAGCATCATACTAACTACCATCATGGTGAGGCTTGATAAGGTCATCAAGATGAACTCGATAGACTTCCTCTAATCTAGTGGGCTATTCTTAGATTTGCCATTTAATATGGGCCTAATCAATAGAGTCTAGCCCATTAAAACTTATTAGCATATATATGCTACTTAGAGATAGTCTATCAGTCATGTTGTGTTTATATCCATTATAAACCAAAACATTTTGTAGTTAATAATTTGTAATTTCAATAATTAAGTAAGGTTTTACAACTTTAATGATTTTTCTCAATATTTTATCAACATTATAGCCCTCAACTATAATATAAGAAGTTTAACATTTGGATCTTCTTAATGACTTAAGACCCTTTTCATCCTTCATTGATCTTGGGGATAGCCAAACAAACCATGAAATAAATAATAAGGGAGGCAAGATGGCTTACCAATTGCTTCTCTATGCAACTCCTAGCTCAGTTAGGTGGTAACTTTTTACCTAAATACATCTTATGTATTTCACCTAACTATTTCCTCTAATGCCATGGGGTCAAGTTTGTAAGCATCCAAACAACACAGTTTAGTTGTGTAAGACCCATTAATTATACCCAAGCCGCTAGAGCGAAAGAGACCTTAGGGATAGCCCAACAAATCTCTGCGGCTAAAACTCGAGTATCTTGTTATAATTAATGGAAGGCATTTGATCATGCTTGGGCATGGACTCAATATTTTAAAACAGATTTTTTATCATTTTGCTTAGATCTCATTGCTTTGTTTGACTAGCATGCTTAGCATTTCTTCAATCATATATCATATATATATAGTCAAAAATAAATCTAACATATGCAGTCTACTAGGATGACTAAAGATATTATCTATCTAGCTTCCTTGAGCCACTAGGAAACTAATTGGTTAAATTTCTAAGGATATCATACAAGCTTTTCGCATGTCTTGATGATTATCTCCTTGGTTCTTTCTTTTTGGCACTATCTTCTTTACATCTTGGATTTACACAAATTCTAATCATAACCTAATATTAAATCTAGAAGTCCTATGTGACATTACATATCATTATAATAAACCTTGAGTTATATTTGAGGGAAGTTAGATAAGAAGGAAATATACAACCCAAAATTAAAAGAGAAGGCAAGGTTTGTAAACCCTATTTATAAAATAAATACCAAAAAAAAAATTCAACCATCCACAAGCTAGTCATACTAAGGTCTAATCTATAATCATCCTTATGCTAACATAATCACATTATAAGCATGAAATTAAATAAGCATGGCAATATCACTTGGTGATCTTGTGTGTCATTTGCATAAACCCCATCAAATAATTTGAGATGATTTATCAAATTATTTAGTAATTTTAGTTCTTTAATTAAAACATTTTTAATTAAATTCCTAACTTTTAGGAAACTTGTCTTAAATTAGTTATTACCTAACTTTTTGGTTGTTTGTCTTAATTAAGACATTATCTAAATTTTAGATAACTTTGCCTTAATTTAGACAAACCATTCATTATACAAAACTTATTTTCCAAAAACAACGTTCTAAGACATTAAATTGGACATTACCTAACTTCTAGGTTGTTTGTCTTGATCGGGACATTACCTAACTTTTAGATAACTTTATCTTAATTTAGACAAACTATTTAACATGTAATATTTCCTAAACCATTTAGGAAATTATTTTCTAATTCTTTTGAAGTCTTAATAATTGATCACATTTAATTTAATTAAGAGAAAAATTTTCTTATAACTAACATTTATTCTAATCATATTAGAACAAAACCTACTCCAAATAGGATTACTTATTTAAATTAAATATATTTCACAATTAAACAATTTAACTAAATTTTAATTCCATGTTTATTACATTATCCAATTCATACCTTAATCAGTTTAAGAAAATTAATACAATTGGGTAATTAGGTGTTTGATAATAGCTAAGAGTTTCAATGGAACACAACCTTTCAAGGAGTCCTAGTCCAACCAGATATCAGCTCATGCACGGCTATTTTAGCCATCTTAATTTAATTCAAACATTATAGTCTTCCTCCCACTAGACCTCTAGAAATGAAAAAAATTTATAGCAACATATTGCTGCCTTGGATGTCGTGTCAATGTTCCAATGTAGAAGATGAAGTGCCGCACACATCAAGCACATCTAACATAGATGATATAGCCTAGAATTGAATCATTTTCAACTTTGATTTTAACCGAATTTTTGTAGAAACTAATATGAAATTTTCATGACATTTTCAAGGTGGAAAAACAAAGAAATGTCACAGTAATAGCTATGGAAAATTTTAGCACCATCAGAACATCGAAACAGAACCATCTTAGCAAATGTCAACACCAAAACATTGATAGATGACTCTATTATCAATTTAGTTAGAAAAACATATTTTAAACTAATTAATATTGATAATAAACATAGATTAACATGCTATAGAGATAAAAATTAAGAAGAAATAATTTCTTTAATTTTTAATTCAAGAAACGGATTAAAACAACATTAAAACCCGAAAAGCTAAACCATGTTAACATTTTAATTTGAATTAATTTAAAAAATTTTAATCAATTATTTAAATACTTTTAAACATGATTAAAGCCAAAAATTACATATTGTCCAGATTTAAAAAAATTAAAGAAAAACAAGTTTTTAAGAATTTTACCAAAACCAAAAAATCACCAAATCAATTATAAATTAATCAAATTGACTATTGCCAAAAATCGGCATCCTAGACCACATGTAATCTATAAACCTTAGGCTCTAATACTACTGAAAGGGAAAATACGAGCTCATGCTTATCGATATAAACATAAAAATTTAATCAAAATTAAATATAAGTAGAGGAATTGAGCAAATAAACACCGAAATTTTCATAGGATCTTAGGAAGAGATGTTCATGTGATTGGACTACAATTTTAAAAGACAGATCTGATAGAAATCATACCTTCCTAAGGACTCATAACTTTAGTTTTGCCATTCCTTCCAAGAACGCACCATAGGTTGATTACTACAATTTCTTGTTAAGGCCACAAGCAGCATAAGTATCCTGCCTCTAATAGTGATCCACACAGATGCCTATTGGAGCCTTCATGTTGTTCGGTGCTTCTCCAGTGCTAGCAGAAGGCTTTTCAAGCCTTAACTAAAAGGTATCTTGCCAACATGTACAGATTCGAAGCAAAATAGGAACAAGTCCTTTACATGTGATGCCAAAGAGGTAGGGAAGTAGATGTTTTACACAATGCAAGCAAACGAATCAAAAAATTCTAATTTCTGATTTCGATTATTTTTTAGGATAAAAAACTAATTTTCCATTTTTTTCTTATGATCCAAAACATTTGTTGATCATCTAGGATGCAAATTTGCAAAATCGGGCTAAAAAAAGTAGGGATTTTAGGATTTGGCCAATTTCATAACTTTTGTGAAAAATTAATCTCGTAATGCTAGAAAACTATTTTCCTAATTTTCTTGTGTCGAGAACGATTCAAGAACACTCAAAAAATCTAATGCGTAGGTGTTGCAGGGAAGTCAAAGGTTGGTCTCTATTAGCCAAAAACCCTTAATAATGTATTTAAATACACCTTGGGCTAGGTTAGGCTAGACTAATGGTCAATTGAGCCCATTACTAAAATGCCTAGAAGTTGACCCTACTTTGGAATGTTTCTTTGAGCTCAATTAAAACTATTTTAATTAGCTTATCCAAGATTGGGCCTTAGTATTAACTTATTAATATTTTAACCCAGTAACATACCAAAGATAGCCATTCCATGTGCCTAGCCCATTAGCAATCCCAACCTGGAGTAATTCATAACTAAATTTTCTTGATAATTAAAGCTTTTAGCCTAAATCCCTTTAATTTACATGTTAAATAATTTAATTCATAATTTAATTTTCCAACCCAAGTAAAACAAATTTTTACTTCATGCAAATAATAATAAATAATTAATTAAATAATTATTTAATTTTTTAGATACAATTATTTGGCTGTATTTAATATTATCCTTAAAATCATATCTACAAATAGACATTATCTTGATAAGACATTCTTATATTTATTGCTATATTAAGACATCTTTAATTAGATTACATAAATCTAATTTATGTCTTTAATAATACTTAATTGAACTTATTCAATTAAGTTCTCCTTATGATACCTTTTATTTAATTAAGTTATACTTAATTAAATTTTGGTTTTAATCTAATAGATAACCTTATTATGTGTGACCTGTTAGGTTTCCATCATAATTGCAATAAATATAACTACCCAATTAAGTGTGTGTATATTTATAAACCAAAATTGGCCTCTAGAAAGGCATCATGGCTACACGATATGTAGGAAGAGTTAATATGACCTCTTTGAGAAACCTTTCAGTAACCAACCTCTTAGTGTATTTCAGTCCTTTCATCAAATACCCCAAAAAGATAATGAGCATGGTGCAATGTCTACCCATGTATCAATCCATATTAGTTCCTGCAGCTTTCAATAAACCTCATGAATATAGAAAAATAGTTTCTCTTAACTTCATCATGCATTGGCCAACAACTTTAAGGTGATAACCAAAGCCAAGAACATACAAGATATGTCTCCAATATCACTCGAAGTGGTGAATCCTCTCTAGATCTCTAACCCAGCTTCGTATGGTTCATGCTATACCTAAAACCACTTTACCACAAGCATCCATCTATTGTGGAGCTGTTAATGATGGAATCAAAGCATAACACTCCTCATAGGAGATGAACTAGCGTCACAAGTCTGAAGACTAATATACATGACTGGCACATGATAATGTATTTTATAAATACGTAAATAACTTATACCAAGTTGAGTTCTCATAGGGCCATGTTAAGTGAACATGTTTCCACAAAGCAAGCACCCATATACTATCCCAAGTGTCTTTATACTTTAACTTCTATGAGATCAAAGAGTTGCATGCATCAAATGCATGAGGGCTTAGCATATGCTAGTCTTTGTGCATTGTCAATGCCCTCTCTTGAGAATACGATGACTAGAAACATTTTTAGAAGCATAGCTTTGATGTATAAGAATCTTATTGTCGTAACTTATTATTAATTTTGAAAGGCCTATTGTGTTTCATAGGCTTCATCCAATTAGTGTTTGCGTAACTATCAATCATGCTACTAACATAAAGGAAAACCTTGAATCACTAACATCAATGATTAGTTTGCATTATTAACTTATAAATGCCTCATCTAATCTGATTGGCTTTAAGGTATATACTTATAATAAGTAATAAGTGAAAGGTAAGTGAACAAGTTTATTTACTTATTAATAGTTTACAAACTTGTTTGTTATGATTTTCTAGTACATTAATTATTTACTTATTTTATTTTCATGTAGGTTGAAGGGATGAGATGGCAATGTTGTGTTAGTGTAAGCCCAACATGCCAATCGTTATGGCTTATAAAGCATTAATCATTTCATATAATTAAACATTATATTTATTTAATGTTATAAAGTTATTTCTTTATCCATAAAATTTAATTATATAATTAATATATATATCCTGTGTAGATAAAACCCATGAAACACATTGGCCTTGCAATGAAGTTCTATAGAGTTCCAATTATGAGATCTTTATGTATCAAAGCTGTGTTTCTAAAAACATTCCTGGTCATCATATTTTCAAGATAGAGAATTGACAATGCACAAAGATTGGCATGTGTAAGCCTCCATACATAGGATGCATGCAACTAATCTCAAAAGTTGAAGTATAGAAATACTTAAGGACATCATATACATGCTTGTTATGGTAACAAGTTCACTAAACATGACTAATTATGAGAGTTCTATTTGGTACTTCACTTAAATGCCTATGAAAATACTTTTATGTGTCAATATCGTGTAAATGATCCTTAGACTTATGACACTAGTCATCTTATATAAGGAGTGTCATGCTTTGTTTCCATCACAAACGGGTCAACAATAGATAAATGCTTATGGTAAGGTGGTTTTAGGTATGACATGAATCATATGGTAGATGAATGAGTGGTCTAGAGAGGATTCATCACCGTAGGTGATATGAGGAGACATATGTCACATGTACCTGTCTTTAAGGCAATATTGATTATGGAGTTAACAAATAGGGGTTGTATACTAATATGGAATAAGCTAAAAGTAGACATTAAACCATTGCTCTTGCTAATTTTCGGATTTATGATAAAATGATATTTATTGCACTGAGACATTTAACACTTAAAGGCTTGTCAAAACCATCTTGACACTCCCTGTATGTTGGTGGCCATAATATATTATTAAATGATAATCTTGGTTTATAAATATAAAATATTCTTAATTAGGCTATTTTATATTTATTGCTAGTATGATAGGGACCAATGGGTCACACATATAAGGTTGATTAGTAGAAATTAAATTGAAACTAGGCTAATATGTCTAATAAAGTAATGGTTATTTAGGCCCAATTTGAATGAGTTCGCATAGGCTAGGGGCAAAATTGTAATTTTTTAAGAATTAAAATTTTAAACCCTAGATATGTTGCTTTATGATTGTGTCCTATATAGTTGATTTTGCACTTAAAAAATTGGCTAAGGAAGCTTAGAAAACCTAGTTGGTGTTTTATCACTAAAACTCTAAGGAGATTACACGATCTTTGGTTTCTTGGAAGAAATTATTTTCTTCTTGGCTCTTTAATTGGTGAATCAAGATCTTCTAAATGCAAGGGAAGGTTTACTAAAATCTAAGCTGCTCACATGGCTTTTGGCAATAATGTCTCCTCAGTATTGAAGGTTTTCTAAGTCACTTGTGTGGATAACCATTGAGGCTGGATGCTTGGATAGATTGGTTTAGAATAATCGAGCTTAGTGTTTTTAATAATTGGGTCATTGAATTGCTGAAAGACTTCTTAAGATTGAGGTATATTTGAATCTTAAATAAATCTTTAGATTTATTGATCTTAAAGATTAGTCAAGATTAATTGTTATGTTTCTGCTACCATGTTTATAAGATCTTTTATAAATTTTGTAATCTGATTACTTTCTACCTCGAGACATCCTACAAGTGGTATCACGAGCCTCCTTGCATTGATTGATTATTCTTGTGCTTTAGTTCTTATGGATTAAAGATTTTTTTTTGTTTTGATGCTATCTTAATCATTCTTGAATTTAAAAATTAAAGAAAATTGTTTCTTTCTAATTTTTAAATTTTTAGCAAGCTAATTCATATTTATTATTTAGTTTTAATTAATTAAAACATGATTTTTTTAATTGAATTGATATTAGAGTCATAAGTTAATAATGTTTTTGGGTAGCCATTGTTGCAATTTTTCCTTGTTTTTCCACCTTGAAAGTGTCATGAAAAGTTCATAATACTTTTTGGAAAAATCATATTAAAATCAAAGTTGAAAACGTTTCAATTTTAGGCTAAATGAATGCACAAGTTTGCTTGAAGCTTACGGCATCTTGTTTTCTTTCTTAGATCTTGGTGCAGCATCAATGGCAGCAAGGAGTTGCTATAAATTTGCTTTATTTTCAAAGATTTAGTGGGAGGAAGACAATAGTGTTTGAATTGGAGTAGGATGGCTAGAATAGCCATGCATGGGATAAAGTCCTAGTTGGACTAGGATTCCTCTAAGATTTACGCCAAGCACAATTTTACTTAAAGTAGGACTTTTCCAATTTTATCTGATGTGGTTGGATTAAATTAAATTAAAAATAAATAAAATACTAAAAGTTAGCATGGTTGGTGTAATACACCTCCCTGAGAGGCTAATTTCAATTAAAACTCTTGCATATTATCAAGCATATAATTAGCCAATTGTATTATTTTTTTAAAATTGTTTAACATATAGATTGGATAATATAATAAGCAAAGAATTAGTATTCAATTAATCTAATTAATTGGAAAATATATTTAATTTAAATAATTAAACCTATTTAGAATAGGATTTATTCTAATAATGTTGGAATAAATGTTAATGATGTAAGAAAAAAGTTTTTCCTAATTAAATTAAATATGGATCAATTATTTAAGCATAAAAAATTGGTAACTTGAATTTAAAACACGTGTCTATATATTCATAATTGTTGTGGATGTACAGGATGATTATGGACTAGGCCTAATATGATTGTGGATACATAGTTGATTGTTTATGGATGTTTAAATTTTTTAAATAAGGTCTATGAATGCTACCTTATCTCTATTTTCTCCGAGGTTGTAAAATTCTTTTCCAACCTAAATCCCCTCAAATTTAACTCGAGGTTTCTTTATTGCAAATGTAACTAGATTACATAAATGTAAAACTAGGGCTAGTTAGGAAAGATTTTGTAACTCAAGGATAGAACTCCAAGCAAAGGCACCATGAAGCTCTAAAGATTGCAATAAACTTTTGAAAACTTTCTATGTAATCAACTAGGAATTGACCAAGCAATTTCCTTTGATGGCTCAAGAAAATTGCCCTATATAGTAGTCCATAATCATCCAATTAGCATGCTTGATAGTAGATTTATTTTATACAATATTATAAATGTTATGCATGAAAATATCATGAGACCTTAATTAAAAGATAAGATAAAAAAATCCCTTGTACAATATTAAGTCATATGCTTCGCATGATAAAGACACATTCCATTATTCATAACAATATACCCAAGTTTTGCCCGAAAAAGATTTATTGAGTCACTCAAGGGCTGTTCCACCCAAACGGCATACGTCATGAGTAATAGGTCTTACTTAACTAATGTTGTATGGTTTGGATGTGTCACACTTGACCATATAATGTTAGAGGCGATGGTTAGGGAAATGTATATGATGCATTTACGAAAGAGTTGCCTAACTAATCTAGGATTTACATAGAGATGCAATTGGTAAGCTATGTTACCTAACCAACTAGGCTTGTTGTAATTTGTTGAGTCACTCAAGGTTGCAACATGTTGAAAAGGATCCTAGCCCACTAGAAATACCTTGAAGAGATTTCTAAATATTAGTAAGGGTTATTATTTCAAAAAATTAGTGGGCAACCAATAAAGATTTAATACCTTGTCATTATTGGTTTAGGACATGAATAACAAATATATACTCATTTTATAGTAGGTTCTTGATAATGGTATTTATATTAATTGTATTGTAAGGCATGCTTGATGTCATAAACTCGAAGTGTTTGGACTAGAATATGAAATTGACAAGTGTTCTCAATAAAAAGAAGGTAGTTGACCTTCACATGATTGAATTGAAGTATTCTATTATTAATACTATTTTTCGGATAATAAATTCAAGATGTGGATCTCACTTATGTAATGATAAGCCTGATAAAAAATAGCAAAAAATTGGACTCTAATGATGTAATTCTGAGAATAGGCAATGGATAAAACTTTGAGGCCACTACCATCAGAACCTATACCTTATCATTGCTTATAGTCATGACCATGGAACTAAAAGAATGTCTTTGTGTTCTAAGATTTTCTAGGAACATTATTTCAGTTTCACATCTCACTGAGAATGATGATTTCAAATTTAGGATGAAAGGCAATAATTGCATAATTATGCTAAATGACATGGTCTATGGATTAACCTTATTGCAAAATGGGATATATATATATATATATTGGATCCAAATATGCCTTTACTTAACATGGATATAAAGAAAGCCAAAAGTAATAACCCAAGTGAAACATAAATATGGCATTGTAGACTTAGTCATAGCAATGAGACTTGGATACCTAAGTTACATAAACAATGCTATCTATACCCATTTGATTATGAATAGTATGGGACATGTGAATATTGTCTCCTTGGAAAAATGACCAAGACTCTCTTCACAGGTAAAAATGAAAGGGCTACAAACTTATTGGGTCTAACGCATTTAGATGTATGTGGACCAATGAATACAAGGGTTAGAGATGGGTATTCTTGCTTTATTACCTTTACCAATGATTATTTAAGGTATGGGCATGTGTAATTAACGAAGTACAAGTTCGAAGCTTTTGAAAAGTTTAAAAAGTATAGGGCTAAAGTAGACAAACAAACTAGCAAGAGTTTTCTAACTCTTAGATCCGATCGAGTACGAGAATACTTAAGTCAAGAATTCTTGGATCATCTATCTAAGAATGGGATTCTGTCATAATGGATTCCACCCAAAACTCTATAATACAACGAAGTGTCTAAAAGGAGAAACCGAACTTTGTTAGACATGGTTTGTTCCATGATATCTAAAGTTTACCTTTCAATATCATTCTAGGGATATGCCTTAGAAACTACTACTTATCTTCTAAATAAGGTTCTATCCAAATCTGTTAATAAGGAACCATATGAGATATGGAAAGGTAAAAAACTAGATTTATCTTACATAAAAAATTGAGGATGCACTGCCAACATGAAGTGTGCAGTGACTAATAAACTCAGAGCAAGATCAATCAATTATAAGTTTGTAGGGTATCCTAAAAAAATTGTTGGATGGTATTTTTGTAATCCCAATGAGCAAAATGTGTTTGTCTTAAAACATAGACACTTTTTAGAGAAAGAGTTTCTTCTTAAAGGGTCTAGTAATAGTAAAATTAATCTTGAAGAAGTTCAAGAATCACAAATAAACATTCTAATGGAACCTGACCCAATAGTTGAAGCATCAGATGATCAACCTAAAGCTTAAAAGACACAACTACTCCATTGATTTTGTAAAATCAAGTAAGCTTTAGAGAGATAAAAATTTTTCATGGATTAAGATAACTTTTTTTATGACACTAAACGTAGCAATTTTAAGGAAGCAATGTTTGACATTGATTTTGATAAATAGGTTAAAGCCATAAGATCCATAATGGATGCCATGGAAGTCAACCAAGTATGGACTTTGGTTGATCCACCCGAAGGGATAAAACCCATAAGGTGTAAATGGGTCTTTAAGAGAAAAATTGACATAGATGGCAACATACAGGCCTACAAGGCCAGATTTGTGGCAAAAGGTTATAATAAAGTAAAAGGCATTGATTATAAGGAAACCTTTTCACCAGTCGCCATGGTAAAATCCATTCAGATTATGCTTGTTATAAAGTATATCATAATTATGAGATATGGCAGATGGATGTAAAAACTGCATTCTTTAATAGGAATTTGCAAGAGGAAGTGTATATGATACAACTTGATTGTTTTATGTCCAAGTCAAATCCAAATTACGTATATAGACTGAAAAAGTCTATAATGGGCTAAAGCAAGCATCACAGAGTTGGAATATTAGATTTAATGAAGCAATTAAAGAATTTGACTTTGTAAAGAATCTTAATGATCCATCTGTCTACAACAAGATGAATAGGTAAGTTATTATTTCTTAGTGCTGCATGTTGATGACATATTACTCATAGGAAACGACGTACCAATGCTTCAAGTCACTAAGGTTTGAATGTCCAAACAATTCGCCATGAAAGATTTGGGAGAAACAGCTTACATTCTGGGAATTAACATTTATAAAGGTAGATAAAAAAGATTGGTTGGCTTATCCCAATCCACTTACATAGGTAACATACTAAACAGGATTAGCATGGAAAACTTTAAGAGAGGAAACCCACCTATGGTACACGACCTACATTACTCGAAATAGATGTGTCCTAAAACATTAAATGAAAGGGCATGAATGGATGAAATCCCATATGCCTAGTTATTGGATCCATTATGTATGCTATGCTATGTACAATAATAGATGTATTAGAAGATGTAAGTATCCTAAGCAGATACTAAAGTGACCCGGGTAAAAGTCACTAGATCACTGTGAAGAATATCCTTAAATACTTGCGAAGGATTAAGGATATCTTTCTAGTATACAAAGGGGTTAAACTTTGTGTAAGGGGTTATACTAATGCTATCTTCCAACCTAATTGGAATGATAGCAAATCCCAAAGCAATTACCCTTAACTGTGCTACAGTTAATTAAAAAAGTTCCAAGCAAGCTATAATTGTAGACTCAACAATTGAAGTTGAACACATCCCTGCGTGTGAGGCTGTGAAAGAGGCAGTTTGGATTTATTATTGAACTAGGTGCAGTTCTAAGCATTGTTGATTTGGCACCACTTTACTATGATAATAATGGAGCCATAATGTAGGCTAAGGAACAATGATTTCATCATGAATCCAATCCTGTATTGCAACAGTATCACATCATTAGAGATATTATAGAAAAATGTGACATTAGTTTGGAATGAGTACTCATTCAGAAGAGCTTAGCTGATCATTTCACTCAAGTTCTATCCCAGTAGAAACATGATTCTTGTATGGAGGGTATGGGACTTAGACATATAGGCAATTGGCTTTAGTGCTAGTCGAAGATTATTAGTGTAAGCCCTACAAGCCAATCGTTGTAGCCTATAAAGCATTATCATTTAGTGATTTCATGTAATCAATCATTATACTAATTTAATTTTATAAAGGTATTTCTTTATCCATAAGATTTAATTGTATATTTGTTATGAATATCTTATGTAGACAAAGCCCATGAAACACATTGGCTTTTCAAGGGAATTGTAAAAAGTTACAATTATGAAATCCCTATGCATTAAAGCTATGTTTCTAAAAGCATTTTTGGTCATCTATTACCAAGACAGGGCATTGAAAATGCATAAAGACTAGCATGTGAAAGCCTCCATGCATAGGATGCATGCAACTGATCTCATACGTTGAAATATAGAGATACTTAGGGACATTATATGGGTCTTTGTTATTGTAACAACTTCACTAAACATGACCTGCTATGAGAGTTCCATTTTGTATTTCACTCAAATGTCTATGAAAATACTCTTATTTGTTAGTAATGTAAGTGATCCTTGCTCTTGTGACAACAGTTCATCTCATATGAGGAGTGTTATGCTTCGATTCCATCACGAACGGGTCCACAATATATAGATGCTTATGGTAGGGAGGTTTTGGGTATGGCATGAATCATATGCTAGATGAATGAGTGGTTTAGAGAGGAATCATCACCCTAAGTGATATGAAAGGACATATCTTACGTGTACCTAGCCCATGTTAACTCAAAGTCCTTGGCTAAGGTAATATTGATTATGAAGTTAACAAATAAAAGTTGCATACTAATAGGGAATGAGCTAAACGTAGACATTAAACAATGCTCTTGCTAATTTCAGGATATATGATGAAACGATATTTATTACACTGATATACTAAACACTGAAAGGCTTGTCAAAACCATCTTGACATTCCTTGCATGTTGGTGGCCATGCTGCATTACTAGATGTCAATCTTGTTTTATAAATATAAAATATTCTTAATTGGGCTATTTTATATTTATTAGCAATATGATGGGGGCCTAATGGGTCACATAAATAAAGGTGATTAATAGAGATTAAATTGAGACTAGGCTAATATGTCTAATACAAGTGATGGTTACTTAGGCCCAATTTGAATAAGTTCACATAGGTCAAGGCAAAATTGTAATTTTTTAAGAACAAAAATTTAAACCCTAGATATATTGCCTTATGATTGGTATCCCAAATAATTGATTTTGCACTTGAAAATTTGGCCAAAGAAACTTAAACAACCTGGTTGCAATTTTCTCCCTAAAACCCTAAAAAGATTGCGCAATCTTTGGTTTCTTGCAAGAAAAATAGTTTTTTTCTTGCCTCTGTATTGTTAAATCAAGATCTTCTAAGTGTAAGGGAAGGTTTACTGAAATATAAGCTACTAGCATGGCTTCTAGCAATAAAGTCTCTTCATTATTGAAAGTTTTTTGTGTTAACTATGTGGGTAATTATTAGAGGTTAGATGCTTGGACAACTTTGGTTTACGACAACTGGACTTGGTATTTTTGACAATTGGGTCATGGAATTGCTGAAAAGACTTCTCAAGATTAAGGCTATGGCTAGATTAAATCATTCGTGATAGAAATGTACTATTCTCTAAACCAACATAGAGGGCTAACTTTCTTCCCTTGTTGGTGGGCAAGTGGGTGAAGGGTCTAAAAATTATATAGCCAAGGGTGAGTAAAAAAAATGAGTTCTATTTTCTTTCTTATTTACCAATAGAAAATCAAGACAAACCGAGCTCTACGATAAGACATAAAAACACTAGATCCCATTTTAACCTTGATATGTGGAATCGTTTTACGATATATGTATTGAGATTTTTTAGGAGACATGGTAAAAGCACTATAAAGAAAGATAAATTGAAAACAATTATGTGAGTGGACGTAATATGAAAAAAAATAGGATGGAAAAAAGGAAGTTGGCTGATATGTTTGTTATTTGAATCCTAAATAGATCTTTAGGGTTCTTGATCTTAAAGATTAGTAAAGATCATGAAAGATGTCCTGTTTAGAGAGCTTCAGATTATCTTTATTGTTATGTTTCTGCTGTAATCTTTATAAGATATTTTATAAATTTTGTAATTTGATTATTTGCTACCTCGAGACTTCCTACATGTTGTTGCCATATGTTAAGCATAGGTTTTCTACTAGACATAACTTTCCAAATTAGAGAAAAAAGTATAGTGATAGTGATTTATTACTTTTGTTATAGGTTTGTTGTAAATTAACAACAAAGGCTGATTTTAAAAAGAATGTAAAACAATTTGTTGTTAGCAAGCATAAGGCTTTTAATGCTACTATTATTGGGGCTAGTGAAGAAGTGAGATAGTATGTCATCAATAGGATTGTCCTAAATGGGATACTATGTTATGTCCTAATATTTGTGGAAATACAGGCAAATAAGGAATTTAGTTCTCACTATCTTGTAAGGTGAATAGTTAAAAGGGTATAAAGTAGTTTTTAATTAAGATAATTTTATGGTTAACCTTGAGTGATAAAAATATAGTTGTAGGAAATGGGAGCTTACTAGTATTACAAGCCCCTAAGAAATATTTGCATCTTGTTTAAAAATGACAACATTGAAAATTATGTTATCGATGCTTATAAAAAAACAGTATATAACAAGTTATACAATTATGTCTTGCCTCCAATCCTCAGTGATAAATTTCAGACAAATACCAAATTGGGCTTTATTGATCCACTACTTTCGTGGAAAATGCTTGGTAAACCAAAGACAAATAGATTGAGGGAAAAGGGCGAAATAAGTAATAAGACAAAATAAGGCTATCAAAAAAAAAAAAGAGGATGAGGTGTCAAAAATTTTTCTAGCTTAAGCACAAGCCTAAAAAATATCCAAATAGAAATAATACAAATGTAAGTTGTTTGTATACTTTAATTGATTATTAAAGTTATTTTGTTTGATTAGAGAGAAAGTTGTTTAATTGGATCACTTTTTTTTTGCAGAGTTCAAATGAACTTGCACAGGATGGTTCGTTCCAACATCAGGCATTAGTAGTTGAATTTACATAATCTGAAGCTCCATAAGCATCTAAGTTACATTTGAGGTAATGTTGTATATTTACTATCCATTATGTAAATAGTATGAAACTATACTAAGGTTGATTTCATGTTTTTGATTGCAAGACCTCATATATTCACAGAATGAATGTCCATAAAAAGACCCAATAGAACCTATAAGTAGAACGAAAGTAATAACCCAATAAAACCTGCAAGCAGAACAAAAGCAGTAGCCCCTTAAAAACCTACAATAGAAATAGTTATACTAGCTACTGGACCAACAACTAGAATACATACTGCACCAAAACAAAACCTACAACCATAAAAAAATAGCAATACCAACGCAAACAACAGCAAGTAGAAAAATGCAGGACAACCACTGAGACAAGCTAAACCAAGGATAAAAGGCAAGTTACAAAAAAGTTATTGAAAAGTTGTACTTTGAAGAAAGGGAAACATATAATGCAAAGATTGGGGATCTGCACAAAATAAGAATACTAGATTGCAAATACTAAATGTAAGTTACCACACATGTTAAGTTTTGACTTGTTTCAAATATTTTTATTTGCAGTTTTAAACAATTGAGTGTGTAGCTATATTTAAAGGTGAATGCTGATTTTCTTCCCATGAAATCTTCAAACAAAAATTTGCAAAGTCAAATAACATCTTCCATTGACCTTCACTCAACAAAAGCAACCCTTAAGATGATAAATATTGCTGTGAACTTAACATAATTGTAAGTAATGGTAGTGTAATAATGTTGTGCCAATCATGTTTCCTTATTTACACCAAACACTTATAAATTTATTTTAGCAAGCATTTGATAACATCTTTGTTCAATACAAAAACTAAGAAATAAGTTGTTGGGGAAAAAAGAAAAATGTGAAACACTAATGACATACTAGGCAATCAAGAGAGCAGGACTATAATAAAAAATAAATCCAAATCAAACATGGCAAAATAAAAAAATGTCAAGATTTGAAGGTCGTCTTTATGTGACAGAAATCTTCTTGTATGTAATTGCCTTGTTGATTATCACTTTTAGATGTAATTGGCTTATGGAATTGTTAATGTCAATTTCTAGATGTAATTGCTTTTAGATGTAACTAGAGGATAACTATTCTTGCCATTTTGGCATTTAATGCAAATGGTAGACTCTTTTGTTGCCATTTTGTTACCCACCTAATGCCAATTTGTTGCCTTGATTCGATTCTTAATAAGTTACTCAATATATGCTTATAGATTATTGAGCATATCTAAACATTCATTTATTCACTTAACAATAAAGGTTCAAGTTCAACATAACATATATTACACAAATTTGTTAAAATAAATATACGTTAAGCACATAATCCATGAAACATTAGGATTGTTTTATAAAAACATGTATCATTTTTACTCTTTGCAACTGTTCCTTTGCATATTTTTAGTTTCTCTTTCTAAGTTGTTACCCTTTTTATCAACCTTTATAATTATCACTACTGTTAGTTTCTTTGTAGTTTAGTGTTTTGAATCCTCGAGTTCCTATTGTTAATCAATAACATATTTTTTAAAATTATCAATTCACACATGTCCTTAATTAACCACTAATGTTTGCCCATCATCATTTATTTTAACCTAGCAAAAAAAGTCATAGTTATCACTCTGCAACAAATATGCTAATTTCAAAAACCAATTTTTTCACCAACAACTATAATTTCACCACTATATTAAACCAAATACCTAATTTTGCTTCACCATTTATCCTAAATGAAATACCCAATTTTGCTTAACCAAATACCCAAAAAAATACTAATTTTGCTTTCCAATTACTCATAAATGAAATACCCAATTTTGCATTAACATCCATAATTCAAAAACAATATTCTAATCCAATGAAAAAATAAATAAATAAGCTTACAAATTGTATGAATTCCTTTTTGAATTTTGCATAGCTATTCAAGTTCTGCCTTTGTTCCAAGGGGTGCTCAAGCTACATATTGAAGCCCTCAAACCACAATAAACTAATTTGTTAATTTTGAGCTAGAGATAAACATTATGATTAAGAAGATAACCTAAGAAATTATTTTTGTTTTTATGGAAATTGATTAATGTAATGAACCATCAAAGCTTTTTTTTTTGTTTTAGAGATAGGTTTTTAGAGGTTAGTCGAGGGTTTTGCAATTAGTTTTCAAAGTTTTTTCTTGTTTCTTCTTCTAGTCGAGGGTTTTGTTCATAATACTAGTGTTTTAATATGAAATGGAAAATTTTTTTTAAAAAATGTTAAAAACAAAGCAAATTTCATTGGCTGGAAATAAAATGTTAAAAATAAATTAATTAGGATTAATTAAATGACATGGCAAATACAACAATAAAGCTAAAGTTGGCTTTTTAATAAACTTGGCTTAACATTATTGGTTAGAAATTACTTATCATTATTTTGTTGTAATGGAGTTAGTAATTGAGTTTAGATCTTTAGTGGAATCATACTCTAAGTTACTTATTTAGGCAAAATTTTTGTTAAAAAACTTAATTAAAAAAAGTAATATAGTTTAAGGACATCTGTATTTAACCCTTTCTTTAACTACTAAATAATAAGCAACTCAACATTAGGGCAATCACTAAATGGTTCCTTCTACAATAACCATATTGTCCATAGAACTCTTTAAAACCTTGGATCTTAGCCATCATAGTTAATTTTGACAACTAAAAATCCTTTTCAAGTAAACTCGAATATGTTTAAAAGATTAACAATAAATAGATATATCAGAACTCTTAGAAACATTTTTTGCACCACTTAAATTGAAATTAATATTTTTCCCTAAACTTGGTTTTGAGAGTTTAGTGTTATGGATGTGAATGCAATTTCCTTTTATTTAAAAATTCGCTTAACCACATCAACTTGAGAAAATTTGTTTTTAAAGGAACCTTAAAGTTAAGACACATTGTCTACTATTGGTAGACCTATAATTTTGGACTTTCATCTTTCAAAAATTTGTTTTTAGAGGAAACTTAACCTTAAAGTTAGGACACAGTTGTCTACTGTTGTTAGACCTACCATTTTGGATTTTTATCTTTCATTCTTGATTTGCTTTGTGAAATCTGAATTTAAAACTTCTAATCTAAATTTAATTCAAAGATACTAAGATACTATCCACAATATCAATGTTCATAAACTTGGTAAAACCATGCCTTTGCCTACAATATTTTTTGGCAAGAACAAAACATTAATAATATCACCATAACATTTGACAATTTCTAAAAATAACCACTTTCTAGCTGTAGACACTTAATTTTGTCCAAATCATTTATTTGACTTTTTCCTAATTTTCATAAGTTAATTAGTATTTTTTTTATTTTGGATCTTCTCTAATAAAGTATTAATGAGTAAGAGGTCTAACCTAAGACTTAAGATGATTCAAAAAAAATTAAATTGATAAAAAAAGGTATTTGAGCTTAGTTAACCAATTTAAAGGAAAGTGTCAGGTTGGAAAACCTATATCCAGGTCTCAAAAATTTGATTATGGTAAAAGCTGGTTAGTTTGTGCCTTTTGAAAGAAATAGAATGGTTATTGAAGACATTTGGGATGACAAGAGGCTCAATTTAAGAGTCAAATAAAAAAATCAATAGAAAACAAAAGTCAACTATAGGCAAAGTAAAGTCAATTATATAACAAAAAGGTTGACTTTTAAATTGCCAGAGTTTTAGATCTTAGATTTCGAAATTGATTGCACCAATATTAGATCGAACATGAGAAATTGGTTAAGAAAGTGCAATCAAGTTTGAGATTGGAGGAGACCTTAGAGATTGAATTTTTGAGAGCTTAACTCGAGAGATTTAGGATAAAAAAATTTAAATTTCTCAAAGGAATGTCATTAGGGTCTATTTTAGCTACAAAAAAGAAACATATAATCACATTTTAAAGGTTTATATCAAGTTGAGTTGGACAAAAATAAAAAAAAATGCACAAGTCTAGCATGAATTTCATTATATAGTCAATTATACTCCAACATAAAACAAAAGGCAAGCAGGTTTTTTCACAAGTGGTTGTTAGAGTTGGTTAATTACTTGATATTTATGTCCAAAATCACCTAAAGATGATTAGTGATTTACTAAGGACCAACTTAATCTATAAATAGACAAAAGTGGCATTATCTATAAAAAATTAAAAATTCTTAGATTTTTTTCCATCCAAACCTTCTAAATTCTCTTAATATGAAAGCTATGATGTTGCTAAGGGAGAGCTTTAAGGTGTAATTTCTTATTTAATCCTTAGTAATTTCATATTTTAGCTTACTTTGTTGCTTGATTCACATTTATTTGATTATGATTTTGTATGATTTCCAATACGGCAATGAGCACCCATGCTTAAGTTTTATTTTTTACTATCAGCTCATGATTGCTTGATTTATGAAGATGATTTATTGGATTTAATCTTAGATTTCATGATTTTTTAATTGATCAAGGTTAGACCTAGCTCATCTTGCATTAACCAAGCTTAAATGGGGTATATCACATTTTGCCAAGCTAGGTTTCATGATTTAATGATTCAACCATGGTATATCTAAGTTCTCTTATATGATTTCTATGATGTTTCACTAAATGCATGCTTAAATCTAGGGTTTGGTTGATTTTTTGTTTGAATCTAGCATGAAATTCTTGATGTATGTTTAGTCAAGCTTGGACCCATAAGATTTTGTACTCGGTCAAGCATTATTTTGTGCAATGTCTTGCATTTATGCTATCTTTGAACTAGAATGGTCATGTAAGCTGAATTTTGATTGAATCATGATGAAATGTGAGCTAGAAATGCTAAATCTAGGTTCGACTAAGTGTATGCAGTGTGGATGTCGCATAAGTTCATGATTTAGCATAATTTCATGCATATTGATCTTGATTTGTGACAAATTAATGTTAATATAAGCTTAGATCATGCTAGGTTATGTTTGGCCATGGATTAGCATGATATATCTTGTGTTTCTCCTTTGTTTTGTTGATTGTTATTAGCTTAATTTGATATGTGTTTATGAAAATGTTTGTGTGATGATGCTAGAAAATTAGTTTTATAAAAAAATCTTTGAGTATTAGGTTTTAGCTTTTCAATCAATGGATAAGTTCAAATTGAGTTTTTAATATGATTCCTTATGGAATTCTTAGAGATATTAAGTCACAAATTTGCTTAGATTCAAGATAATATGAAACTACAAATAAAAGTTTTTCAAAGTTATGTTTAAGTTGATTTCAAATTTTAATCGTCAACGCTAATGAAGTTTAGGAATAGTGTTTTTGAGTCTTGTAGAGATGTTTAGTTGCTGTTTCCAACATAAATAAAAGGCATTAAATTGTCTCAAAAGTCTATAGAATAAATTTTTGAAGGAGTAAGTTAGAAGTCGATTAAAAAGTGAAACATTCAAATGTCTCACACGTGTTTTTTTGGTTTAATGTTTCTTAGCTTTTGTGTAGAGTTTTATTTTGACTTTTAGTGTGAATCTTAATGTTTCATGTTAGTCTACTTTGGTGCCTTCTTTTTGGGATGTTTGAATGTTCGAAAATTAGCTCCGAGGTTTAGGCATAATTTATGGAGTTGAAATTGTTCATTCTTGAGTTTTTGTTACTATCCAATGCAATCAAGTTTTGGTAAATATACTTTTATCCATGAAAATAAATTTCTAGAATTTTTATGGTATTTTTTGTATAGACCCACTTGAATAAACTTAACTATGAGTTGTTATAAGCTCTATTTAGAGTTCCAATAAGTAAGGAATAAATTTTCTTTCATGCATTATTTGGGTCCTCTAAATTAGGTGCCTAAAACTTAAAGCATCCTATTTTAGACCAAATAAAGGATTTTCTTTGATTTCGTGATTTTCTTTGCTTGATATATATTAAATAAACATTCCAATGACATGTGGCATGTCCGATTTCAAGTTTGTTTTAGTTGGTTATGATTTTTTCTTTATAAATTATAAAAATACTATGTCTATTACCCTAGCTGTGATTGAAAAAATGTTTTCACATATAAAATGATTTTTTAGGTATTTTCACTATTTTTATTTAAAACCTTCTTATATTACCTTTCCAATGATTTTTTGTTTGCAACATTTTAAGTTTGATTGAGTTAAAAAAATTCAAGAAGTTGTAAAGGTCAAAGTTGTTCCCTGTTTGTGGGAAAGGTGTTAATTCTCGAATTTCATCTTGATGCTTTTTAAGATATTAAATTACCTCGAAACAAGTTCTTGTAGTGTCATCTTAGGAGTCCGAAGGTCTTTGGATGTCAAGAAGTAGGTTCTTAAAACCTCATTTCAAAGTTCTCAATTTAGTAAAATATGATTCAAGCTTTGTTTCTAAAGGTTCTTTAATTCAATTTCATCTTTTTACCCTTTTTTCATAAAATGCCCTATTTTGTAATAAATGATTGATTTTTACAAGATTTACAATTATTTTGGTTTTTCAACAATTTTTCTAAAATTTTATCCTAAAATGGGACTCTTTCATAATTTTCAAACTTTTTCTTACAAAGCATTTTACTTTGAATCATGTTATGAATTTAAGCTAGTCTCAAACAATAATTGATTGCTTTTCAAAGTATTTGATATTGGTCACGAGATGCATTTCGAGTTAGTTCCATTTTTTTTTTAAATTAATGCAATATTTTTAGGTTAAGACATTTTTCCAAATCTTTTGCAATTTCGGTGAAAAAGATGTGGGAATTTGTCTTTAATTTGAAAATATCCTTTTCACGCATAAAATCTGAAAAATGTTTTACACAAAAAATTCTATGGTTCATCGAACTTCGTAGGGTTTAGAAAATTTTTAGAAAAATCTAGTTTGCCCATTTTAAAAATTTTGTTATAAATAATTTTATGGGGATTTTGGTTGAATATTGAAAATTAAAATTAAGGAAATTAAATTCAGATAACATGTGATTAGTTGGTGTAAAAATCTAATTTCGTCCGGGTCGCTTTTCCAATAATCCTAGATATCTTAGATCGAGAACTTAACGGCTATCCTTATTGGGACCAATATTTTTCAGACGAACAAGACATTTTTAAGACCTTTTTAGTCATAATTTGAATAGCCATAAGTTCACTTGACAGAAAAATTCATATTTTGATCTCTAATTTTTAATACACAAGATGAATATTTAAGAAAAAATTATTTTTAACATTTACTTGTTAAAATTTTGAAAACTATTTTCGCAAATGTTGTCGCGATCAAATTTCTCACTTTTAGGAATTTTTCATTAAAATTGGGAAGTTCATAATCGTATACTTTTACCAATACTTATGTGGTATTTATGTCAATATACACTCAAAAAAATCAAAAATCAAAAATATATCCAAGGAAAAACTCGTATTGATATTTTTTTACCATAAGGTGTCAAGCTGTCCATTTTTGTAATTAATTTTGAATTTTTCAAAATACAACGAGTATCATACTCGTGAAATTTTCCTTATAAAAGTATTTTGAATTTCAAAATTTTATCTTTACCATTTTTGTAAATCAATATTTTGGGATAATATATTTTATTTAATTCATTTTATATAAGTTCCAATGTATTCTTTGAAATTTCTCAGTTTCAAAATACGAGCTTTCCTTTATCTGTAAAATTTTTAGTAGAATTCTCTCGAGTTTTGAACTTCAAAATCCTTTAAGTATTTTCATTTAACAACTATCAAATTAGTTTTGCAAAATTTATTTTTATCTTATGAGTTTTGCATTTTATTATCATTTTTATTGTTCTCAAGATACGGAGTTTTCTACTCCATAAATTTTTTTTAGAGGAATTTTTGAGTTTAAGATTTTTAAAATTCATTAAATATTTTAATTAAAATTATATTAAATCAGTTTTTAAAAAATTCAATTTTTTTTGAGTTTGGAATTTTTTTAACTAACAATTTTCTTTTATAAGGGTTTTCTCGTAAAATTTTATGATTTTTGAATTTTAATTGTTTTTTCCTTGCACATAAGAATTCTCAAAAATTTTCTTGTATAATTCAATGCTTGAAATTTTTATAAGAAAATTTTATTAATTTTGTTAATTTTATTTTGTGTAAAATCTCTTTAATGGGCCTAAAACTTTCAAATTTTATAAATAGGCTAAATAAGTCCAATAATTTCTCAAAAAGCCCAATGACCTTACTAAACCCATTTTTTAAATTTTTCACCAAGCCCATTTTATTCTCTAAAAGGCTACCAAGCCCATCTTAATTCCAATTTTCTAACAAAGCCCACTAATCTTTTTCTTTCTAAATTTATATCAATAAATAAACTTTTTTATTTATTTTTTATGAAATTTGGAAATTCCTTATGATTAAATTCTTAATTGAATTTATTACGTGGATTTATTTATTTATTTATTTGAACTTTAATTTGTTATCATTTTTTTATAAAACTTTCAATTGGGATTTTCTTGCAATTTGATTGCATTAATTTCTTTACTTCCAATAGTATTTTTTCCTTGTAAATTTATAATTTTATTTGCTTTTCCATAATTTATTTTAATTTGCTAATTTGGTTACATGAAATCTAGTTTGGTTGGAATTAAATTCTTTTCCAATTGCTTTAGTTTTATTCCAACTAATTCCATCAAGATTAACCAAAATGACACATGATCATCATTCTACCTAAAATAGCATAATCATGACAATGGAGATGGTGACTTGTAAGAAAAGATGACAAGGGTATGGGCTTATGACACAACATTTATTATTTTCAACCTAACAAGTAAATTGAACATCAAAAAAATAAACCAAAAAAAAAGAAAAAAAAACATGAAAAATGACATGGAATTTTGGCCAAGGAGGATTTTCATCCTCTATGGCCAAATCACCCTCCCCTATAAATGTGGGAGGATGTTTTCTTCAAGTTTTTGGAGTTTTTGGAAGCAAAAAAAAAAAAGAAAAAAAGAAAATACTTAAGAAAAAAATTCAAAGCTTATCTTCACTAAAATCTTAGAAGATTTATTTACTTCATGCATTTGTCTTCTTTTTGGAGAAACAAAATATGCTTAAGTTCATGTTGAAAGACTAAGCATTATAGCCATCAACTAATTTCCTTGATTTTATTTATTCTCTTTTTCTTTTCCTTTCTTCTTGTTAGTAAATCGTCTTTTTTCTTGAATCATGTGTATATGGATCTGTTGTTGGTTTTGGTATTGTGTTTGTCATATATATTCACATGTATTTTTTAGTGTTTATTTTTGTAATTTTATCGTATAATGGTGCTAATTTATGTTAAATAAAATATGAATATGTGATTGTTGAGTAAAAAAATTGATTGGTAGATTGTTTAGGTGTTGGCCGAAATTCATGCTTGTATATATGTTTTTTATGGTCATTTTGTAAATATAAAACGTTCAGGGGGCTAATTTGTAAAAAATATAATAAAATAAAATATTTTTTTAGACCTATATGCTTGGCCAAAGCATACCTGCATCCTTAGGAGTGTATTTTATGCATTTATCAAGTTAAAATACATTTTTTTAGTTTTGAGGTCTTTTGTAATTTTAAAAAGTTTAGGGACTTTTGTGTAAATATTGAAAAATTTATTCTAGGGGCAAAAAAAAGTGATTGAATCTTGCTTGTGATTTTTATGTGACTTTTGTGATTACTTTGATTTATTGGAAGCTTAATTTTACATTTTAATCATGTAGGGCCAATTTGTAATTTTAGAAAAGTTGAGCGACTAGTTTGTAAATAATAGAAAGTTTTTGTTTTATGGTTAAAGGATTTTACCGAAAGCTTCATGGATAACTTAGAAACTGATTTTGGGTATTTCATATCATGTTTTAGGTATTTTTCACACTTTAGGGGGTATTTTGTACTTTCATAAAGTTTAGGGGCTAGTTCACAAATAATGAAAAATTTTGTTTTCTAGTCAAATTTGTTTGACCGAACCTTCATATGGATGTTCTTCATGATTTACATGCTGATTTTTTCCTGATTAATTACATCTTATGATGATTTAGGTTTTTTCTATTACTTAGGTACCTAAGTGTAAAATCAAAAAAGTTTAGGGACCTTTAGGAAAATCTAGCATTTTTAGGACAAAATGGCTATCTCTAGCATGAAATCATCCACTTAGATTATTTTAAATATTTCTAGCATTCCATTGGTCCTCCAATGAGGTGTTAAAGATATTAAAACCTTTCGTATTCTTTTAGTACTCTGTTAATGTACGGAATGTAATTTTTGAAAATTTAGGGACTTAATGGTATTTTTGCATGTTAAGTTATTTTAAAATTTAAATTTCCCATTTAGGGTGTTTTGGGTCAAAAATATATCTTTTTTAGCATTTTAAACCAGTTTAGGACTATTATTTAATTTTAAGAAATTTTGGGATCTATTAGCAATTTTTGTACTTTAAGCCATTTTTGTGATCTAAATTACTAATTTAGAGTAAAATCATCATCACTTGTCTTTTCGAGTCCTTTAGGGGTATCGGGATACTTTCATGTTGAAGGTATACGGCATTTTCGTAACTTTCTTTACCAAGATGCTTTTACGCAAAAGGTGAATGTTTAGGATTCATTTAGCCTTCTAAGGTCATTTTAGTGTCCATTAGGGGTACTGGGATACTTTTACGTCGAAGATATACCTCAGAGGCATTTTCATAATTTTTCTTACCGAGATGCTTTTATGCCAAAAGTGAATGTTTAGGATTCATTTAGCCTTCTAAGGTCATTTTAGTGTCCATTAGGGGTACTAGGAGAATTTTATGTCAAAGGTATACCCCAAGGGCATTTTTATAATTTTTCTCACCGGGATGCTTTTATACCAAAAGTGAATGTTTAGGATTTATTCGGCCTTCTAAGGTCATTTTAGTGCCCATTAGGGGTACCAAGATGTTTTAATGTCTAAGGTATACCCAGAGGCATTTATGTAATTTTTCGCACCGGGATGCTTTTATGCCAAAGGTGAATGTTTAGGATTCGTTTAGCCTTCTAAGGTCATTTTAATGTCCATTAAGGGTACTAGGAACTTTCATGTCGAACGTATACTCTAGGGGTATTTTTGTAATTTTACTCATCGAGATCTTTTCACCGCAAAGGTGAATGTTTAGGATTCGTTTAGCCTTTTAAGGTCTTTTTAGTGTCCATTAGGGGCATCAGGATACTTTCACGTTGAAGGTATACCCTATGGGCATTTTAGTATTTCACTAGAACTAAGTCCTATGTGATTACAAGGATATTTTAGTGTCTAAGGAATACATTAGGAATAGGTTCATCATTTTAGATTGTTATCAAATTTTAGGAAGTTTTATAAATATTTTGAATAAAATATAGTGTCTCTAAGTTAAAATAATACGTAAAATTTCTCCCATAATATGAAAGAGGTTATATAGATTATTTTAATATCAATATATCTTTTACAAAATGAAAATTAGGATTTTATAAATTTTGAAAAAAAATAATAATAAAACCTTTGGCATTCCTCTCGCCTTCCACCGAGGTACGAAAGATATTTTTAACTTTAAAACCTTTTGTGTTCCTCTAGTTTTCCGTTGGGATACAAAAGAGAATGATAAAAAGCTTTAGTGCTCCACTAGTTCTCCGATTAAATGTGTAAGAGATTTTGATTTTTTTTCAAAATCTTAAAAAACCATATTTCCCTAACACGAATAATCAATTTGCATTATAAATTATTATCTCAAGAATTTATAATTAAATGCCATATGTTGAAACTGAATAAAAATTAAGATTCAACTTAACACGTAATTACTAAGGTATTGATTTTTGGGCATCACGAAAGAGTCGATCCTTACTTGTGATTGTAACTGACTCCCAAACCCTTTTATATAATCTCTAGTATGATTGCAGGCCTCGAAATTAGTATTCTAGGGTTTCGTAACCCTCAAAATACAAACTCTGATAGGTGACCAACCTCACCTAGCCTAAAATAGATTGGTGGCGACTCTAAATAAATAGTCATTTCGTAATGACTATCTAGGGTTAAGTCAAGTGAGCGACGCATCTTGACCACCCAGTCCCCAAAATAAGAAAATGTCGATAATGATATGGCCTATAAAAATAAAAGAATATAAAATAGTGATAAAATTAACAAACATAGGAGCGAAAGCCATTTAAGTCAGGCTTGGTGAAGATTCGTATTCTGGCCACGTTGCGACAGTTGGTACTGATTTTGAAGCTTCGTGAAGGGGAACAAATCCTTCTCATGCGTAATAGACTCTCGAACCCAAATCTTAATTTTTTTTTCTTTGAATTGAAACATAAATCATAAAATCAATCATTTTTAAAAATGGTTTTCAAAACTCTAATGGGATTGGTTTTAATAGGTGTCCAATCACAACTAGCCCAAAAAGATTGGTAGTACTCCTTTTTTGTTCCAATCATCTTGTAGTGCCTTTACGGAATAATCGAACAAACAATTTGTTTTGACAGTTGGGGCCCTATTCCAAACATAAGATTTTTCTTGTTTTGATATATCAAAATTTGTAATTAAGTATGTCATGGAACCGGTATTTCCTAAAATTTTGTGAGATGGATATTAACAATAACACATTTTTTATACCTAAGCGCATAAGGCCTGAATCTCGAGGAGTAAGACATGCTTCATAAACCTAGTTGACCAAAGCCATGATCTGGTCTATCTCAAATAGTGACACCATCTGTACCTGCTAGGGACCACTGGATGTTCATGGACCATATAAAACCCACATGCACGCCCATTAAGCCTAGAATGTATACGGCTAGGTCACATGTCTTTCACTCTAGATTGTACATGGTTAGATAACCAGGCAATGTGCATAGTAGTGGGTAGCATTAAGTTACACCTATGGATAGGTATTTAAAGATCATGAGGTATTTTTAAAACCTTAAGCTGACTATTCATTGTCTACTCACTTACTATTTGGCTCTATTACCTCTTATCTCAAACTTTTAACTGACTTAAGCATCATAGCACGCCCCAAAACATCAACTCTAGTGCTTTCTGACCTTTTTTATTTTAAAGATCTTCTTGGAGTCCGAGACAAACTTCCTTCAGAATGGAAAAAAGCATTATAATGAACAGTTCTCACAGCAGGGCCAACTATGATGAAGTCTCTAAAATATTGGATGCTTTAAGGGATTTCTTCTTTTTCCTAATTTCATCTAAATTAAATTTATTCAACTTTTTCTTTTTCTAGTTTGCCTTTTTTTATGGGCGTTGGTATGTTTTTTTAGTTAGTCGAGCTTGGATGAGACCTCTGTCTCATTTGTATAATTTTTCATTAATATAATTGGCTCAACAAAAAAAATCTAATTATTTTCAATGATCTAAAATCATTATCAACTAAAAATCACTAGGTTTATACATCGTCATGTTACAATCATCAAGTTTCTACTTAACCCGATTACCTAATCATTGAATACATATCATCATGAATGTTGAGGTGATCATCCACTATCCACTAAGCACCAATTGAATGAACCTGGAATTTAAGAGTTGGAAGTAAGCAATTATATGCATAATAATTTACTTGAAGGGCGAAGCTAGCTCAAATTTTTAGGGGTCAAATTCTTGTAATCAGGGTCATATCAGTATTATCAGTAAGTATCAAATTTAAGGAAGAACGAAATGATATCAATATCTTACTGTTTTAATTTTTAAACTAGTCCGTATTGATCATATCGGCTTGCACCAGTAGGCATAAGATTTTGATTTTCTTTTTTAATTTCACTTATTTGATTTTTAACTAATTTCTAATTTTTTTTGTCTTGATCATTTTTATTGAACTAATTAATAATAATTTATCACATTTAAAAAAAATTTTATACTTATTTATTTTATATTTAAATTTTTATATTAAATATTTATAATTTTAAAATTTATATTTGCATATTAACATATGTAAGTATACATAATGGAGTTATATTTATATGTTTATATAATTATTTTATTAAGGAATACATATATATATATATATATATATATATACGAAAACATATCAAAAAATATTAATAAATCCAAAATAGTATGTCAAAACACATCGGTACTGCTACGTACCACTTCCAAAATAAAAACAGTATACTCACTAATATAGTATTGACTACTTTTTATCAAACGTAAATATAAAGATATTTTAATTAAAACTTTTTTAAATTAATACATTGATCTTAACGAATAATTAAAATATAAATTTATAATATATTTACTTAATGAATTACTAAAAGATAAATTATAGCATATTAAAAAATTAAAATTTATTGATATCAAGACTAATAATAAAAAATTTATTTTAAAGTGATTAATTTAATTATTTCAATATATAAATATGTATAAATATATAACTTTTTAAAATTTTTAGGATATCTATGACTCCACACCACCATTAGGCACCGCTCCAAATTTATTTTGGAAAATGAAAATATTAACACAGTGCACCTTATGTCTAGAGGTGGCAAAATAAACCTGAACAAAAAAATCCATCCGAAAAAACCCGAGCCCGAACCCAAACCGAACTTGATTTGACAAAAAAGTCAACGGCCTGAAAACAAAAAAACCCGAACCCGAATGGCCCGAACCCAAAATAACCTAAACCCGAAATGACCCAAACGTGAGCCCGACCTGAACCCGAACCCAAATTTAATACTAAAAATAAATATGAAGAAATTATAATTAAATAATTTTTTATA